>JASDQU010735678.1:65437-102880 GCA_032191745.1 Picea mariana
CCCACTCTTCCCCCCTTTATCTGTTTACCTCCTTCCCTCTTTTTATCCTCCCTTCCTCTGACTCCCACTCTCTCTCTACCCTCCCTCCCTCTCACACTCTCACACACTCTGTTTTTCTTCCTCTCTTACACTCTCACACTCTCAAAGACTCTATTTTTCTTCCTCTCTCCCCCTCTAACACTCTCACACACTCTCTCTCTATACCCCCTCCTCCCTCTTTGTATCCCCTTCTCTCCAACTATCTCTCCCACTATATATCATCTCTCTCTCCAACATCTACCATATCTCTCTCTCTCTCTCTTTAATTACTGCATCGAACCCTCCCTCTCTCAATCACTGTATCCCCCCCCTCTCTCTCCCCCACTCCCCCCCTTTATCACTTTCCCTCTATCTACTCCCCTTCCCTCTCTTCCCCCCCCCTTCCTCTCACACACTCTCTCTCCCTACCGTCCTCTATGTCTTCCTCTATCTCCCTCTTAGACTTCTACRAATGCACACACACTCTTAAGATCATGCATGCATTGATGTCAACATGCTTATGTCTCACACTGAGTGGAGTTTTGGGATTTTTTGAACCTCTAACATAATGGAAATGTGCACATTCCTAGGAAAGAACATAAATTATTACGAGTGTGCATTCTTGCTCACCCCTTTTCCACTTTATCTTCCACCAACTTTGTGCACTCACCCATATATAGAATGAATACATGTAGTTTGATGGATATTTTTAAGGGTATTTGAATGAGAAAACTATGTGAGAAGATATTAAAAGGATGTATGAGTGTTAGGTACCTAACCCCTCACATAGGTAGAATAATATATTTCAATGTAATAAAAGTCAATATTAATAAGGCCTAGAAATAAGGAAGAATAAGTCCAATGTAAGAAGACCAAATAGAAGCTTTTGCTTCTAGAAGGATCTTCCTCTAGATGGTTCTTTTGATAGACATATTTAGTATAAATAGGAGTTGAGGGTATGAAAACTTTTGTCTTGGATATTATTTTAATAGAGCTCTGCTCTACTGGAGGTTTCCCCCTAGAAGAGGCAAGTGACCATTGCTCTCAGTAATCAAAGTGCTCTTTCTAGTGTTATTATGGTATCATTTTGGTATTATTGTGGTCTTGTTCTGGTTATATACGGCTAAGGGCATGGTTTAGCCTCCTTAGTTGGTGACCTAAGATATTGGGCCGAGTACTATTGTTGGACCCCACATGTATATTAGAGAGTTATACCACAGGGAAGACCCTTGTCTGTAGAACCCTTGAATACCTAACCTTTGGGGACGGAAACAAATAACAGAACAAACAATATATATTGTCGCGCAAATGTATTTCCTACATTCGAGTTTCCAAATTACTACACATTTCGTCCTAATTAAGAATTTGGGAAATTCATCACTATCGTATTCTTCAAATCGGAGTGTAACTCCACAGGTATATAAAAAAAAAAAAGTTTGGATCTTGTTGGCACCATTATTTGAGACCTATTCCATTGGATTTCTCTCTTCACCATTATCACATTCATACATATCATTTTTCAGCAAATTTTTGACCCCACCTGCCCCTTTTCAGTTCCTTTGTCATCATGGCCCATACCCATAGCTAAGACTTGGAAGCTTTCTTCAATAACTTGCACTCTAATTTCACAGAGACCCAACAAGAAGTGACACAGATTAGTGCTAATATTGCCACCATCAATAAAAACATGCATTCCTCCATTGCCGCCTCAATTGAGTAAATCAAACAAGACCTCAAACAAGACATTACTACCCATATTGAATCTGTCACTTCGATGATCTGCACCAAGCTACATATCCCTGCAGATCCTCCCTTATTTGACCCACCCTTGCATACCAAAGGTGAAACTTCCTCTCATTCCCATAACTTTCAGCCCCATCACTTTCAACGTGAACTATGCATTTCGTGTGTGCATGTGACCAAATTTGATGGCTCAAATCCCACTGGTTGGGTAACTCAAATGGAAAATTATTTATTCTTGTATGAAATCATAGATGAGTTTGAAAAACTCCAATATGGTGTTCTCTATCTAGATCAAGAACGTTCGCAATGGTGGAAATGGAGAAAAAACTTCCCTCCAAGGGTATGTTTCTTGGACACACCTTGTGGCAGAGATTTATGAACGCTTTGACACTGACACCAACCATTTAGGCCATTTGAAAATTTTGAAACAATATGGCACCGTGGAAGACTTTATAGCTTCTTTTGAGTGACTAGATTTTCATACAGAGGGAATGTCTGATGTTTTTTTCTGAGAATGTTTTATCAGTGGCCTCAAGGATGAGATTTGTGCCCATGTCCTCATGGCTTGGACTCAGATTTGGGTGGAGGCTACTAAAATATATAAGGAAGCACAACAGTTTGTCTCTTCTCAAAATCAGAAACCCTCCTTTATTCCTTGCACTAAACCAGTAAATCCCACTCCTCCTTTTACTCCACTAAACATCCAAAAATTGACCAGGGCTGAAATGCCTGAACGCCAACTCAAAGGCCTTTGTTATAATTGTGATGACAAATATTTTCTAGGACACAAGTGTAAGGAACAAAATATTTTTATGGCCATCTTGGAGGATGTTTCAGAAGAGAATGTTGAGGCTCCCCTTCTGTATGTGTCACCTGAACCCATTGACATAACCCCTCCCTCATACCCTCCCAAAGTAGAACTGGTCATTTCCCTAAATGCTCTCATTGGATTCTCTTCTCCCCAAACCCTCAAGCTAATTGGTTACATCAAGCATAAGAAGGTCATCATTCTTGTTGATAGTGGAAGAACCCATAATTTTATTCATTGCCGCATTTCCCAAGAAACTAATTGCTATATCTGTGCAGTCAATAATTTCCAATGGTGGGTCCATGAAATGTGGAGGGCATTGTGAAAATGTTCATCTCCAAATTGGTGACTACCACCTGATATCTCATATGTTTTCTATCAACATGGGCGGTTGTGACATTGTGTTGGGTTCAAAATGGCTAAGGACTTTGGATCCCATTCTCATGGATTTTAAGGAATTAACCATGCAATTTGACCAGGAGGGCCAACAATATAAGTTCCAATGCATCATCTTCGGTTCCCTAGAGATCATTAGTTCCCATCGCATGGAAAAGCTTCTCAAAAAAGGTCATTCTGGCATTATTTCCCAACTCCATGCCATACAAGCAACTGAGACACCGTCTATGCTGCAGGACCTCCAATCCATCCTCTCTAAACATCAAGTGGTTTTTTCCACTCCCCAAGGACTCCCTCCTTCCCGTGGTGTTCATGATCATTCCATTCCCCTTGTCCCAAGAAGCCTTCCTCCCAATATTTGTCCCTATCGTCACCCATTTTCCCAAAAAAATGAAATTGAGAAAATGGTTCAAGAACTACTCAACACAGGTGTTATCCACCCTAGTACGAGCCCCTACTCTTCTCCTATGGTCATGGTCCTTAAGAAATAAGGTTCTTGGTGCATGTGTCCTGACTTTTGCGCCCTCAACAAAATCACCATTAAAGACAAATTTCCCATTCATTTCATTGATGACCTCTTGGATTAATTGAGTGGCACCCAGTTCTTTACTAAACTTGATCTTCGTTCTGGCTACCACCAGATCTGGATGAA
Source organism: Picea mariana (assembly GCA_032191745.1). Lineage (NCBI taxonomy): Eukaryota > Viridiplantae > Streptophyta > Pinopsida > Pinales > Pinaceae > Picea > Picea mariana. The sequence goes on from JASDQU010735678.1 coordinate 69,055, forward strand.
AGAGGTAGAAATTCCTAAGACTGCCTTTAGAACTCATGTGGGCCACTATGAGTTTTTTTTCATGCCCTTTGGCTTGTGTAATTCTCCCTCCACTTTCCAAAGCCTCATGAATCATGTCTTCCACCCTTTTATCCATCATTTTGTCTTAGTTTTCTTTGATGATGTCCTCATCTATAGAAAAACCTTGATACACCACCTTGCTCATGTGGATTGAATTCTTCATCTACTCTCTCAGCACCAACTTTTCTTGAAACAATCTAAATGTTATTTTGTGCCTTGGAAGTCGAGTACTTGGGTCATCTTGTTGGCAAGGCTGGTGTCAGGGTGGATCCTAAAAATATTGAAGTTATGCAAGACCAGCCTCACCCAAAGACTCTCAAAATCTTATGTGGATTTTTGGGATTAACAGGTTATTATCGCAAGTTTGTTAAGAATTATGGAAATATTGTGACACCTCTCACTGCACTCCTTAAAAATAATTCTTTCACCTGGACTCTAAAATCGGCTTAGGATTTTCAAACCTTGAAGATGGCCACTTGCACCACTCCAGTCCTAGCCTTTCCTAATTTCAAAAAGACCTTTGTCCTGGAATGTGATGCTTCAGGGAAAGGAAATGGTGTTTTCCCTATGCAATATGGTCGGCCTTTGGCCTTTACCAGCAAACAACTTTTTGAGTGAAATTTGGGCAAATCAATCTATGAAAAGGAGATGTCACATATTTTTCATGTTGTTGATCTTCCATGCCCTTATCTATTAGGGAAATTCTTCCAAATTAAGACAGATCATCAAAGCCTCAAGTATTTTCTGGAGCAATGCATCTCCTCCCTAGATAAACAAAAATGGGTGACTAAGCTCTTTGGATATGATTATGAGATCATTTACAAGAAAGGAAAAGACAATGTGGTTGTAGATGCACTTTCCCAAAAATATGAAGATGAAGGGTTTGTTTTTTCTTTCTCCTTCATTGTACCAGATTTGCTCTAAGTTGTTCGATAGGAATGACTACACGATCCCAAAATTTTGCATCTGATACAACAATTGTAGTCCAATTCTCTAGTTTCCCTAGGGTACTCTTGGCTCCATGATGAGCTTCGATACAAATGCCATTTGTACTTAAGTAAACAGTCAAAACTTAAATCCACAGTACTTCCTAAGCTTCATGCTACACCCACAGCTAGGCACTCTGGGATTACCAAAACCTATGATAGGGTCAAACGTTCTTTTTTTTGGGATGGTATGAAACAATACGTTAGTAATTTTTGGGATGATTGTGATGTGTGTCAATGCAACAAGGGATAAACAATCAAATATCTTGGAACACTAAAACCTCTTCTAATTCCACCTGCTATTTGGCAGGATATATCTATGGATTTTATTGTAGGCTTACCTAAATCGGGCAATAAATCAATCATCATGTGGGTAACTAATTGTCTTTCCAAGTATGCTCATTTCTTTTCTCTTCAACACCCATTTACATCATCCATTGTGGATCAAATTTTCATGGATCAGGTATTCAAGATTCATGGCATGCCACATTCTATTGTTTTTTATCACGACCCAACTTTCACCGGCAATATTTTGCAAGAACTACTCAAGCTAAAAGGCACCCAATTGCATCTCAACACATCTTATCATCCTGAGACTGATGGTCAAAATGAAGTTGTCAACAAGTGTTTGGAAACATATTTAAGTTTTTTGGCATCGGAAAGGAAAAATTAGTGGGCTTAATGGTTACCACTAGATGAATGGTTGTATAACACTTCGTACCATATAGCTACCCATGTGACTCCTTTTGAAGTGGTATATGGCAAAAAGACACCTTTAGTTCTCTCATATTTGTCAGGTGTCTTGAAGGTCCAGGCAGTTGACCAAATGCTTATAGTTCGAGAGGCTATTCTCCATACCCTCAAAGAGAATTTGATCATGGCCCAGAATCACATGAAGCAACAAGAATATCAAGGTCGCTCTGAATGTGAATTTTCAGAAGAGGATCAGGTGTTTCTTCGACTGCAACCTTACAAGAAAAATTCCCTCAAGGCTAACCATTGTCATAAATTGGCACCCAAATTTTATGGTCCTTATACAATTCTCAAGTGTATGGGATAGGTGGCCTATCAATTAGCTTTTCCCAGTCATTATAAGATCCATATTGTTTTTCATGTTTCCTGCTTAAAGAAGGTGAATGGAACTAAGTAGCTTATAATGATACCATTTCCATAATGATACTTGGGTTTCTCCTTGTTATTTTCCATTGTATGCATTTCAGTATTATAAGTGAATTTATGATTAAATATTAGAAAAATGACATATTTTCATTATATATCAAGGTGGGATGAGTTTGATAATGTGTGAAGGCATATTTGAAGATTCCAACAAAGTCAAAGTTCACCACCTATCCTCAAATTCGAATTACATCTTCAAACTTTGAAGATTTGAAAGAGATTTGAAGATAATCATTTAAGATAACTTCAAGGAGAAGATCATGGAGATCTAGATAGGATATCTTATCCAAGATATGTGTGGAGGATTTGAAGGAACAAGTTGAGAGAATAGTGGATCTGTCATTATGACACTCATGTATATAAGAGAGTGTTCTCTCTTCATTTGGGGGAATCATGTTATTCATAATTGGGGGTGAGACATCATGTAATGGATAATTTGGGAAGTTGGAGTTAGAGATGAGAGATTAGACTTAGATCATCTCGAAGTCTTAGAAGAGGATTCTTAGCTTTGATTCTTAGCTTTGTTATTCTTTCATGATTTTTCATTTGACTCTTGTAATATAATTGGAGATTGATATATTGTGTGAGCTCACATATGTCTTTTGTTATTCAAATCTTCACATGTTGTATTGCTTTCCTAGATTAATTTCCTGCTTTCGTAGTTAGTCCTTCAATGCTTTCCTAGATTAGTTTCATTTCAGCAATTTAGATTAGATTACTTCTACTTCAGTCCTACATATATAGCACATGTGTTTCATAAGCCTATGAATCTTGGATTGACAAATTAAATGGTTGGGAAAATACTACAACGGAATTAAACAACAATATTTCTGCCTAACATTTTGGCGTCGTTGTCGGAGAAGCATGATGGATTTAACTCTAGTTTGATTTCCTGCAAGTGTGTCTCCATGTGTTGGTAAGGGGTGATAGTAGATACTTGAGTGGAGACTCCTCGTGTTCTCCCTGCCATCTCTAGAGTGTGAATTTCAACTTACGCTAATCTCATTTTTTGTAAGTGTGAATTTCAATTGTAGCAAGTGTGTTTTTTGCAACTGTGAAGAGTATTTTTCATGTGTTTCAGCAAGTATGATTTTCAGTTTTGTTATTTTTATTTGGGTATTGTAAGAACCCCTTTTTCAATATGATTTAACAATGAGTGTTACCTTGGAACTACTCACTCAGATCCTGGCAGATGTTAGGATCTCCTCTTCCTTGGAAGAGGAGATCTTGACAAGGATTAAAGAGTCAAATACTCCTCCAGGAACAGACGAAGATTTGACATATGAAGACTCCTATGCTTTTGATGATGAAAAATCATTTGAGCAGGAGATTAAGGAAGATGAAGAGGAGTTAAAGCAAGATCTGAGTGAGGAAAAACGTGCCTATGAAAGCATTATCGAGCAATGGTTCCAGGTAAGCACTCGATGAGATAAATTTTTAGTTAGTTTGTCGTTACAGCAACAAAATTTGTTTATTCAGGTAAATTTCTATTTCATTTGAAAAATTGCACATGAACATATTGTTGTTACTGTTGCGTGCTTGGCTCCACTAGAAATTTGCCTACATGTAACCAATTTTTAATTCTAATTAGCATAGAGTAGGTAGGTTAATGAATAAAACAACGTTTTTGCTCTAATGTTTTTTAAAATAAGTATGCTCTCCTCTATGCTTCACGCGATCGCGAGGATCAGAAACACAGTAAAAAATTGATTTCAAGAATGAAAGTTTTTTTTCTTCCATCCTTTGACCTACAAATAAACACAATAAAAAAAATTTAGACGAATAAACAAAACCAAATTTTAAAAGTTGTTACAGCATGTTGATACAGCGAAAAGTTTACATGTTGTTACAATATGCTGATACAACAAAAAATTTACTTACATATTGTAACAACATGATGAACCAGTGAAATTTTGACATGCTGAGACAATCGTTGTTACAACAAAATTTTATATGTTGAAAAAGTGACATTTTTTTGTTGTAACAGTGATTTGCAAACAATAAAACAATAGTGGTGTTAGGATAAAATAAAACAAAACGAAAAAAATATATAACAATAAATGGTCTGCAAATTCATGAGTTTTTCCCTACTGAACTGTCGAGGAAGGCTGAAACAGTACTAAAACATAGTCGGTGGAAATCCATTTCAATTGTGCAAAAATTTGTTTCCTGATGCAATAGTTTTTGGTTTGAAGTTGCCTGTTCATTTCTGATTTGAGTTGTCGCAACACACCTTGAATTACAACCTGCACATCATATATGAATCATAGTTTTTATAAAGGGAATGTGACCTGATGCATATTAGACCAATCTATCTGTCACAAATACCTCTAATGCAAACCCCCTACCCTCGAGCTAAGATCCACATAGGATCGTTCTAATTTCTCCTTAAGTCGAAATGGATCTCTCGGATCCCTATTGGAACCTCACAAAATCCGATCCATAGGTTCTTCAGAAACCCCACCTGTGTGCATATGCATAAGGCATGAGATTCACCTCCTCCAAGAAACCACAACGCTCTGACCAAGGCCTTAACACAAGTGCCTTTCACAACTTGCGATCTCGCGAGTTCGTGAGTCGAAGCTCTCAACTCCTCTTTCTCCAAACCTTTGATAACCGAGATTGTGATACGGGTATAGCTCCTCCTATTAGCACCCTCTGCATATAACCATAGGCTAGGGCTAACTACTAGCACCTCTCACTACTCGCGACTTCACGAGCTGGAGTGTCGAGCTCTCGTGCTCTTTTCTTGCGAATCTCCGAAGTGCAATAAGGCAATAGGATGTTGACTCCTTCCTAGGAGATGAGTGTCCACCTGTCAACCACACGATCCCCACCTGATGGACGTGCTATGTGTTCGCCTGAGACCTAGCCCTCGTACTTCGTGACTTCTACAGTAGAAAGTGATTCCTCCAACCTCCAAACCCCTGATACATGATATAGCGAAGGTTTTGATCCAATGGTCTTCCCATGACCTGGATTCGATGGTTGTCTCTGCTCCTCGCTACTTGTATCTTCATGAAATCAAGATTTTGGTTTGCCCCCTCCAAACTCTCGAACCCCGAATCCGCGAGATAATCCAATGGCATGGATTGAAACGAGATCAATGGATCACATTGACCCTCAAATCTTGGGTGATGGGTTTCACCAACCTCTAACCACCATGCAACTCTGCAAGATCCAATGGCTATCGGCTATTCGTCACTTCCTTCATGAAGTGTCTCCACCATCCATCTCAGTTGCTCTTTGTCTATGCACCCTCCTAGAGATTAAAATCCATGCGACTTTCTCCGTATCCAACATTTGTTGGCTATCTGTGCAAGATCTGACAGCCCAGATCTCTTTCTCTTCCGCTACACTTTCCTGTCTGCACCTGGACGTAAACTTCAATGATCCAGATGTTTCTTCCAGCACCGATCCTACAGTAGTTCTAGATCCCTCCTGAGTTTTCACTTATTCCTTCTCCTTGGAATATTTTTGAAGTATCAAAAATCTCGGCCTTTTCTTCCTCTTGTGAGCCTACAACCTTGGTCTCGCCTACATTCTTGGGACGCTCCTCCTCCTGAGTTTCAGGACTGTGAAACCATGAAAGCTTTCCCCGACTTCTGCACTCCTTGCAGCTATTGCTCTGTGTGCAAAGGCACTGCTCCTCCTGAGCTTTGTCAATGCTGAACCTCGAAGAGGTTCTCGACCTCTACACTCCTAGTAAGGTCTTTATCCTCTTGAGCTTCAATTGCTCAGACCTCAATGGTCTCTGCCCCTTTCTCTACTTGAAGGAATGGAAATTCCCTCTGGAAAATTCCTGCTCAAGCACTCCTTGTTGAGCCTATAGGGTGTTCAGTAACCGTGTGAAGGTCTTCCCTTGATACTTCTCTTCTCTCTGAAATCATACAAAAATTCCTTCTATTCCCTCCTGCACCAACTCAATGCCCACCTAGCAGAGTTTTCAATAATACTCAGTGATTCTGTCTTCTCAACGAACTCGAAATAGAGTTCTTCTCCTAATGCATCCTGTGCATTCACTCAATGCCCTCTTGGGAGAGCCTTACAAAAAATTTCATAAATTCTGTCTTCTCTGTGCCTTCTATGCACCTGCTCAATGCCCTCCTGGTAGACCTTCTACAGAATCCCTCAATGATTCTGGTATGTCCTATGCTCTCTTCTGCACAGTCTTACCTCGAAGTTGTTCAGCAACCTTGAGGATTCTCCTTGAATCAGTGACTTCAGCTGGTGCACCCTCCTGGCACGTCTTTGTCTAAAATTCCGCAGAAATCAGAAGTGCACTCCTTGCACTGGATTACAGAACCTGAAATGTTTTGTCATGCACTCTTTGCATGAAACCACAAAGAACCTAGACCTGGAATCAAAAAACTCACAGATAGGAAAATTTGTCTATCACCTGTAGATGCATACCTAACATACATCTTCATCATATCATAAACACATGAAGACATTCATTCATGAACTCATAACCACGTGAACAACAACATGCGAGAAAAACCACTCTGTTTGTATTAATCTAAAAATGCCTCTTTACATTGTGTTTGAGCTCGGACTGCAACAGAGTCTCGGCTCTCCTCTCTTCTCTATCTGTGCTAATTGACTAACTCTACAAATTACCAAGGATATTTTACATGAGGGGGCTCTTTGAGCTCTTCCCTCCAAGCTACCTACTCTATTCAATTACATTGAATTACATTGAATGGGATGTCTTGTCCGAATCAGATCTAGATCCCACCCTTACAACCTATTTAAGGAGATCTTTAACTAATGCCTGCTCAAAGGCACGGTTTTGGTTCTTCACCCTTACAATCATTAATTACATTAATTCAAATTCAAAATATGAAATTCAGAGGGTTGTGCCTCTCTCCCATTGAATGCATGCTTTAATGTGCCTGGCCGACTGGCATGTTGTTGGCTTGGAGTGATGCTCATGCATCATACTCCTCTACTGTGAAAAATTCATGAGCTCCCGCTCATGAGCTTCCCAGCATGGTTGTTGAAATCCTCCTGGATCCCAAACAGTTGTCTGGAGCTGTCCATCTGCTCCTCCACTTTGCTATTGTTGCTACTTCTTCTGCCCTACTACTCTTGTAGGTTCTCCTCTACTCATCTTCTCCTCACTGGTAGTTTCTATGGCTGACCTTGACATTAGCCTTCTTATCTCTTCGGTCTCCTCATCCAGTTGCTCTAATGGCTGGCTCTTCTTTTGCAGCTTGCTCCACTGCATTTCTATCTTCTCAATGGGAAGATCTACATGATCCCCCATGTTTCTTTCCTCTGTGGCTTCAACTTACCACCCCGCTACAAAGTTCAGCTCTGCAATCTTCTTACTGAACTATTGTTCAGCTTCTCCCTGTGTGATGCAGGAGCATCGCCAACATCAAGCGAGTGTGGGGCAAGTGCTAATGCATTTTGGCACATGATAAATTGTTTGAATGTTTTGAAGTTCAATACGCCAAATGTAAATGAAACAATTAAGGAAAGGTGTACTCATAGATTGTAATCAGACCTTGAGCATCACGCTCTCATCTGAAGGACTAAGAGGCTTTTATGCTAGTAAATATAGGTAGGTAGCTTTAAAGTTCTAGATTTGACAGTTTAGAGCGAGGAGGGAAATGGGATATAGACACCCTCATTGTATAGTTGTAACATTATTATGATTATGAGAAGAGAGCATAGGAGAGAAGAAGCAGAAAACTGTGTAGAAAAACCCATGTAAAAAAAAATTGAGATTAATATATGAAGCTTGATTCTGACTCATGGTGTTCAAATACTTTCTGTGTATGCATGATTGAATGTTATGCTCATACTTGTTTACTCTCTTTTATGCATTTTCTTTGATGCGTGAATGTATGATTTCATGTTAAATGTTTGAAATATGAAGAGAGGGAGAGTAAGGAATGAGTTTCAATTGTTTCTCTATCTGAGCAAGAGTTTTCCTGCAAGGAGTGTAGTGAAATATTCCGCAAGGTGTGCGTTGACAGAAGTCAGAGTTTGTCTTTGCAAGCTTAGGAGAGATAACCTTGTTCTCATTCTCGCAGAAGTGCAAGTTAAGCACAGAAGTCGTGCAAGGAGTGTGCGGGTCAAGTGAAGTATCAGTGTTTGTAACCTAAGCGAACTGTTGAAAGACTGTTGTCGCAGAGAGTGCACAAAGTCTAAGAATTTCAAATACTTGGAGTGTATTTGAAGAAGTGTCGCAAGGAGTGCATGCAGGAGTCTTCTTGAAGACTCGAGTTGTGGAGAAAGATCAGAAGGGATAGAGCCTTCGAAGTTGTCGAAGATAAGCTCAAAGAGAACCAGTGCCTTGAAGTATTAGAAGGAGGCGCAGTGACATTGTTTTGCAAGAGGACAAGTTCCGAAAGAAGATACCGTGTTCATTTTGCAGAAATCATCAAGGAGGAAATTGATGGTCGGAGTTCTCCATGGAGAATTCACGAGGTTCTGAGAACCATCAGATCTTGCAGAGGAGCAAGGAAGTTTATGGTGAGTGTGCTTTTTTTCTTAAGCTCAAGGGAGAGTAGAGCCATAGGATCTGAGCCAACAAGGGTCATTGGATCACCCACGAAAATATCATTTCGAGGTTTCATGAGTTAAAGGATTGAAACCTTTGCATCAAGACTCGTGAGGTCGAGAGGTGTGAAGTCCCGAAATAGTGAGAGACTCTGAGCCGTCTGTTCAGAGGACACGTGTTGTGAAATCACCCGTATCAGGGATTCGGGCATCGGAGGTCGGAAGGGGAATTTCTTCAACTTTGCGAGTGGTGAAGCTGCGAAGATAATCAGGACCATCCATATGATATTGGATAGGTGGCGTACTTTCCGACATGGAGGTCAGACCTTCATTGACCAATTTGGGGTTTCATGGATTGGAGAGTCGAAAGTTCAGCATTAGGATTCACGAAGTTGCAAAGTCCGAAATTCGAAGAAGGCGAGAAGTTCCATCGTGGGACCCGCATGGACGATGTGTCAAAATTTCTCCATTTTGGCATATTGGAGGAAAAGAGGTCAAGGCTTTTGTCCTGAAAGTTCCAAAGTCGTAAAACCGTGAGAAAATCTAAGCCGTCCATCTGAGGAGGATGGGTGGCAGAGATCTAGGGATCTCATGAACTCGGAGGTTCGCAGGGTGAGAGTCCAGAACTTGGGTGTTCCAACACACAAGTCATGAAATCGTGAAGGAGTGTGGATAGTCTTCAGATCCAAGTCACGGGAGGACCGTCGGATCAGGAACTCCATCGCATTTCACGCATTCGGGGGTTCGGAGGTTGAAAGGGGTTGTTTTCGACATAAGAAGCCATGAAGTGCCAAGAGACGAGGGCACGCAGGGGACACATGGAAGAACCACACAGTGGGCTTGAGAATTAGACCAGTGGACACACGTCACATATTTGAAGGAGTCAATACCCCGTTGAATTTTTGCGTCTCGGGGATTCATGAGGTAAGAGCACAAGAGTTCAACCTTTGAAGTCACGAAGTGCTGAGTAGAGAAAGGCGCTAGCATTTAAGCCTAGTATGTGGTCACACACAGAAGGTGCTGATAGAGAAGGAGCCGTAACCATTTCATGATCTCGAGTATCACGGATTTGAGAAGGAAGAGTCAGGAGTCACGACTCGTGAACTCGCGAGATTGCGAGTTGCGAAAAATGACTTGTGGATTGATAAAATTGAGATTCCTGTAAGGAATCGAAAGAGCCGATCCGGCTCAAGGAGATAGAGAATGATCCTGTGAGCAGATGTTGGTCTAAGGGCCGATAGGTCTGCATCAGTGTGGTATCAGAGCCTGACTCTATTTGTATACTTCAGACAGGGAAAGCGAGAAAGAAATCTCAGCCATGCCGCCGAGAAGAAGAGATAGACAAACACCCGATCCACCAGAGGAAAGGGAAATGCCAAGAGGAAGGAGTAGGCATGACATACGCACCAAACTTGAAGACATGGAGACAGCAAAGAGGCGCACAGCTGGTGTTGGAGATGTCAGTGATTTCGAAAGTGAAAATGAAGCTGGACATGAAGGAGAAGAAGTCATAGCAGAAGATGAAACAAATGAACACCTGATTAGGGCTATTGCAATAATGGGTGATAAGGAAAAAATGGATATTCCAGTATACGAGGGAAACCTAGATGTTGAAGAGCTTCTAGACTGGATTAGAGCTCTGCACACATATTTTGACTATGAAGATGTCAAGGAGGACAAAAAAGTCAAACATTCTTTCACAAGATTGAAAGGACATGCAGCATTGTGGTGGGATGAGATACAAGCTGACAGATGCTGCAAAGGCAAGCAGAAAATCAAGAGTTGGGATAGGATGATCGCGAAAATGAAAGCAAAATTCATTCCCAGGGACTACCAAATTACTCTGTTTCGGAGAATGCATAATTTGAGACAGAAGATGATGTCAATAAAGGAGTACACTGAAGAATTCTACAGGCTGAACATCAAGGTAGGTCATCACGAAAGTGATGATGAAAAAGTTTCTAGGTACATGAATGGTCTGAGATACGACATTCAGGATGAGATGAGCATGATGACCATCTGAATGGTGGAAGATGCGTATTAGATGGCTCTAAAAGAAGAAGAGAAGCTGAGCCAAAAACAAGGTCAAAGAGGCCGAGGCAGAAGTCAACCCAGAGGCAAAGCAGTTTCCCAAGATAGAAATCAGAAACCCAAGGAAGAGTGGAAGAAACCTCAGACTCAAACTAAGAGAGGTGGAAGCTCACAGAGAGGGAAGCATACCGAACAAAGAGGTCAGTATGCTGATGGAAACATTTTTCCTCGTACCAAAGGTAGAGGAAGAGGAAGAGGTGGAGTGGTGAAATGCTTCACATGTGGAAAGGTTGTACATAAATCTTATGAATGTCCAGATAAAAAGAAAGAAGTTGGTGAAACTCACATCGCCGAAGCATAGAGGCAGAATGTTGAGGCAGAAGATACTGAAGGCAGAAGATCGTTGATGATGCGAAAAGTTCTCTTAACTCCAGAAAAGGAGGTGGAGAATCCAGTGCAAAGGAACAGTCTTTTTCGGACTGCTTGCAAAACCAGGGACAGGGTATGCAAAGTCATTGTGGATAGTGGTAGCATAGATAATCTCATTTCTACAGAGATGGTAGAAAAGCTGGAGCTGGAGGTAATTGAACATCCAAGCCCATACAGAGTTTCATGGCTACAAAAAGGACATCAGGTAAATGTCACTAAACAATGTTTAGTTGAATTTAAAATAGGAGGGTATAAAGATGAAATACTCTGTGATGTTATTCCCATGGATGTTTGTCATTTATTGCTGGGTAGACCGTGGAAATATGACAGAAATGTGATTCATGATGGGAGGAAGAACACATACACCCTAGAGAAGAATGGGAGAACTCACATGTTGTTGCCGATTAAGGACAAAGAGGTGAAACCTGAAGTAAGAAACACTATACTTCTCATGAGTGGGAAGGAACTTCTTACAGAGGTTAAGAAGAAGGAGGAACTACAATTCATTGTGGTCAGGAAGCCTAAAATTGTTTTAACCAGTACAAGGGTAGATGATTTACCAGAAGAGGTTTAGAAACTATTGGAAGAGTTTGCTGACATAGTAGTGGATGAACTACCTCGTTCGTTGCCACCGATCAGAAGTGTGAGTCATCATATTGATCTCATACCTAGAGCTAGTTTACAAAACAAAGCAGCGTACATATTGACGCCGCAGGAGAATGAAGAATTCAAAAGACAAGTCCAGGATTTAATGGACAAAGGGTTGGTAAGAGAAATCTTGAGTCCGTGTGTTGTTCTTACAGTGCTCAATCCAAAGAAAGACAGAGGTCGGAGGATGTGTATTGACTCGAGGGAAATCAACAAGATAACCATTAGGTATAGATTTCCATTGCCAAGGATGGATGATCTAATGGATTTCTTAAGTGGGGCCAAATTTTTTTCGAAGATTGATTTGAAAAGTGGATATCACCAGATTCGTATGAGAGAAGGTGATGAATGGAAGATAGCCTTCAAGACTAATGAAGGGTTTTATGAATGGCTTGTTATGATGTTTAGCTTAATGAATGCACCAAGTACCTTCATGAGGTTGATGAATGAAGTCCTAAAGGAGTTCATCGAAAAAAATTTCATTGTGTACCTTGATGACATACTGGTTTTCAGTAAAATAGAGGCAGAGCATCTAAAACATTTGGATACAGTGATGAAGAGATTACAGCAAGAGAAGTTGCTGATAAACTTGAAGAAATCCTCATTCATGAAGACAAATCTCATTTATTTAGTTTTTGTTATTTCTGCAGATAAATTGAGGATGGATCCAGATAAGGTGGAGGTAATTAAGAATTGGCCATCACCAAAGAGTATATTTGAGGTGAGAATTTTTCATGGATTGGCTAGTTTCTACAGAAAGTTCATCAGGAATTTCAGTGGAATTAGTGCACCAATGATGGACACAGTGAAGAAAATACACAAGTCTTTTCACTAGACAGAAGAGGCTGAGAAAAGCTTCAATTTGTTGAAGAAGAAAATCACGGAACAACCAATTTTGGTGTTGCCTGATTTCAAAAAGACATTTCAAGTAAAATGTGATGCAAGTGGATATGCAATAGGGGCAGTCTTGAGCCAAGAAGACAGGCCGATAGCATACTTCAGCAAGAAGCTGAATGAAGTGAAAATGAAGTACTCCGCATATGACAAGGATTTCTATGCTATTATCTAGGCATTGAAGAAATGGAGGCATTACTTTGTACCTAAGTAGTTTGTCATATACAGTGACAATCATGCTTTGCAATTTGTGACTCAACAGGAGAAGTCGAATCAAAGACATGTTAAATGGGTTGAATACATGTAAAACATTACTTTTGTAGCTAAGCATATTTCTAGAACTGCTAACAAAGTTGTTGATGCTTTGAGCAGAAAATGTTTGTTGTTGCAGGAGTTCAGAGTTGAAACACTGGGTTTTGATGACCTCAATGACATGTACAGAGATGATCAAGATTTTAAGGAAGTGTATGAAGCAACTGAGAATCCAATTCTCAGGCATAGAAGCCAATGGACATAATACATGATCCAAGAAGGATTATTGTTTAAGGGTAATCAACTCTGTATTCCAAAATGATCCATGAGAGAGAATTTGTTGAAGGAGAAACACAGTGGAGGATCGGTCGGGCATTTCATTCATGACAAGAAATTCTCAAAGCTAAATGAGTCATATTATTGGCCAGGAATGAGAGAAGACATCAAAATATTCATGGCCAGATGAAAAATTTGTTAGCATTCAAAAGGAAAGAGACAGAATGCAGGATTTTATCAACCGTTACCCATACCTGACAAGCTATGGGATGCAGTCAGCATGGAATTTGTATTGGGAATGCCAAGAACACAAAGAGGGTTTGACTCGATCTTTGTAGTGGTAGACATATTTTCTAAGATGGAACACTTCATACCATGTCAGAAAACTAGTGACTCAACTCACATTGCGAATCTATTTTTCAAAGAAGTCATTCGACTTCACGGCTTACCAAGGAGCATAGTTTCAAATCGAGACACCAAGTTCGTGGGACACTTCTAGAGAACCTTATGGAAAAAGCTGGTAACAAATTTTTTGTTCAGTTCAGCTTATCATCCTCAGACGGATGGACAGACAGAAGTTGTGAACAGAAGTCCGGGAGACTTGCTGAAGAGCTTGGTGACAGAACACCACAGTCAGTGGGACAATATTCTGCCATAGGCGAAATTTGCATATAATGACTCACTAAACAGAAGCACAAGGCAGAGTCCATTCCAAATTTTTTATGGGATGCATCCAAGAGGAGTTTCAGAATTGAGAGATTCAGAACAGAATGCAACTAGGAGTGCTAGTGCAAAGGATTTTTCCAAAGCAATGAAGGAACTTCACAGCCAGGTGAAGGAGGGATTGAAAAACTCAAGCCAAGAGTACAAGCGCAGAGAAGATCAACAGAGGAGACAACTTCAATTTGAGGTTGGTGATTTGATTCTGGCACATCTAAGGAAGGAAAGATTCCCGAAGGGGACATATAACAAACTAAAGATGAAGAAGATCAGACCATGTAAGGTCTTGAAGAAATTTGGGGCAAATGCTTATGAGATTGAATTACCCGATGGGATCGAAATTTCTCTGATATTCAATGTCTCAGATTTGTACCCATACAAAGTTGAGGAAGCTAGAACAAGTGATGAACAACTAGAGGTTCAGTGGACAAAACAAATGCCAGTTGAAGAGAAGCCACAGATGGAAAACATACTGGACAAAAGAGTTAGCAAGAGAACCAGGAGAAAGGAATACTTTGAATACCTGGTCAAGTGGAAGGGACATCCAGTTGAAGATGCTAGCTGGGAGAATGAAGCAGAGATTCTGAAGCATGGACAAATCATGTGAGAGCTCATGGATAGGAGTCCATGAAAATTTTCAAGCAAGGGAGTATGATGCAGGAGCATCACCAACATCAAGCGAGTGTGGGGCAAGCGCCAACGCATTTTGGAACATGATAAATTGTTTGAATGTTTTGAATTTAGATACGCCAAACGTAAATGAAAAAATTAAGGAAAGGCGTACTTGTAGATTGTAATTAGACCTTGAGCTTCCTGCTCTCATCTAAGGGACTAAGAGGCATTTATGCTAGTAAATATAGGTAGGTAGCTTTAAAGTTCTATATTTGACAGTTTAGAGCGAGGAGGGAAACGAGATACAGAAACCCTCATTGTATAGTTGTAACATTATTATGATTATGAGAAGAGAGCATAGGAGAGCAGAAGCAGAAAATTGTGTAGAAGAACCCATGTACAGAAATTCTGAGATTAATATATGAAGCTTGATTCTGACTCATGGTGTTCAAATACTTTCTGTGTATGCATGATTGAATGTTATGCTCATACTTGTTTACTCTCTGTTATGCATTTTCTTTGATGCATGAATGTATGATTTCATGTTAAATATCTGAAGTCTGAAGAGAGGGAGAGTAAGGAATGAGTTTCAATTGTTTCTCTGTCTGAGCAAGAGTTTTCCTGCAAGGAGTGCAGCGAAATAGTCCGCAAGGTGTGCATTGACAGAAGTCAGAGTTCGTCTCTGCAAGCTCAGGAGATATAAACTTGTTCTCATTCTCACAGAAGTGAAAGTTAAGCACAGAAGCCATGCAAGGAGTGCACAGGCCAAGTGAAGTCTCAGTGTTTGTAACCTGAGTGAACTGTTGAAAGACTGTTGTCGCACAGAGTGCACAGACTAATAATTTCAAATACTTGGAGTGTATTTGAAGAAGTGCCGCAAGGAGTGCATACAGGAGTCTTCTTGATGACTCGAGTTGTGGAGAAAGCTCAGAAGGGATAGAGCCTTCGAATTTGTCGAAGAGAAGATCAAAGAGAACCAGTGCCTTGAAGTATTAGAAAGAGGTGCAATGACATCGTTTCACAGGAGGACAAGTTACGAAAGAAGATACCGTCTTCATTTCACAGAAATTATCAAGGAGAAAATTGACGGTTGGAGTTCTCCGTGGAGAATTCACGAGGTCCTGAGAACCATCAGATCTTGCAGAGGAGCAAGAAGGTTTATGGTGAGTGTGTTTTTTTGTTTAAGCTCAGGGGAGAGTAGAGTCGTAGGATCTGAGCCAACAAGGGCCATTGGATCACCCA
Source organism: Picea mariana (assembly GCA_032191745.1). Taxonomy (NCBI): domain Eukaryota; kingdom Viridiplantae; phylum Streptophyta; class Pinopsida; order Pinales; family Pinaceae; genus Picea; species Picea mariana. The sequence goes on from JASDQU010735678.1 coordinate 84,894, forward strand.
CGAAAATCTCATTTCGGGGTTTCAAGAGTTAAAGGGTCGAAACCTTTGCATCAAGACTCGCGAGGTTGCGAGGTGCGAAGTCCCGAAATAGTGAGAGACTCTGAGCCATCTATTTGGAGGATACATGTCACGAAATCACCTATATCAGGGATTTGGGCATCGGAGGTCAGAAGGGGATGTTCTTCAACTTCACAAGTGGATAAGCTGCGAAGATAATCAAGACCATTCATCTAAGAGTGGACAAGTGGCGTACTCGCCGACACAAAGGTTATCCCTTCATTGACCAATTTGGGGTTTCGTGGATTGGAGAGTCGGAAGTTTAGCATTAGGATTCGTGAAGTTGCAAAGTCCAAAATTCCAAGAAGGCGGGAAGTTCCATCATGGGACCCGCGTGGATGACGTGTCGAAATTTCGCCATTTCGTCATATCAGAGGACAAGAGGTTGAGGCTTTTGTCCCAAAAGTTCCAAAGTCGTGAAACCACGAGAAAATTTAAGCCATCCATCTGAGGAGGATGGGTGGCAGAGATATAGGGATCTCACGAACTCAGAGGTTCACAGGGTGAGAGTCCAGAACTTGGGTGTTCCAACACACGAGTCACAAAATCGCGAAGGAGCATGGATAGCCATCGGATCCAGGTCACGTGAGGACTGTCGGATCAGGAACCCCATCAAATTTCATGCATTCGGGAGTTCGGATTTTGAAATGGGTTGTTTTTGACATCAGAAGCCGTGAAGTGCCGAGAGCCAAGGGCACGGAGGGGACACGTGGCAGAAACACACAGTGGGCCCGAGAATTAGACCGGTGGACACACGTCACATATTTGAAGGAGTCAATACCCCGCTGACTTTTTGTGTCTCGGGGATTCGCAAGGTAAGAGCATAAGAGTTCAACCTTTGAACTCACAAAGTGTCGAGTAGTGAAAGGCACTAGCATTTAAGCCTAGCTGGTGGTCACACACAGAAGGTGATGACAAAGAAGGAGCCATAACCATTTCGGGATCTCGGGTATCGCAGATTTGAGAAGGAAGAGTCGGGAGTCATGACTCTCAAACTCGCGAGATTGTTAGTTGTGAAAAAGCACCTGTGGATCAATAAAATTGAGATTCCCGCGAGGAATCGAAAGAGTCGATCTATCTCAAGGAGATAGAGAACAATCCTGTGAGTGGATCTCGGTCTCAGGGCCGATAGGTCTGCGTCACTGTGGTAGTTTTTTTTCTTCCATTTTTGTCGCTGGCATATCTCCAGCTTCCTCCAGCTGCTCCTCAGACTGGAATTTCCCTTCACCCGTTGCTGCATGCCTTGGCATTNAAGAGTCGATCTATCTCAAGGAGATAGAGAACAATCCTGTGAGTGGATCTCGGTCTCAGGGCCGATAGGTCTGCGTCACTGTGGTAGTTTTTTTTCTTCCATTTTTGTCGCTGGCATATCTCCAGCTTCCTCCAGCTGCTCCTCAGACTGGAATTTCCCTTCACCCATTGCTGCATGCCTTGGCATTGCAGTCATCATTTGTTGTTCAGCTCCCTGGTTGAAATTTCAGAGTGATTCCTCGGAATGCTTCTCTGCTATCATCTACATGACTATCTTCTCTTGGCAGTCATCTACCAGTTCTGGATTGTTCAACCAATCCTCCATCATTTCTAACTCCTTCTCCCATGGATTGAACATCTTATCTCCATGTTCTTCTTCTATTGATAGCTTCAGTGATGCAGCTGTCTCCTTTTTAGCTTCCTGGCTAAAACTGTCGAGCCATTCCTCAAAACGCTCTTTTCCTTCTTCTTGGGCAACCTCAAACATCTTCTCTGATTCTTCTCCCATGATAGTCTTTGTTGGCTGTCCTTCTTCTATTACTCCCTCTACAACGCATGCTCTGACTTCAACTGATCTAAGTGGCAGGAATATCTCAATTCCTCCAATCATCAGAATGTTCTTCTGATATTATTTCTCCATCATCTCTCCTCATTGATATGAACTCACTTCTGAGTTTATCTACTCTGTCATCTCCTCTCATTGATTCGGACTCACTTCTAAATTCATGAGAATTTTAGATAGTCTCATCGACTCTCCCTTTCCCACCTGGAAATATGGGATTTCTTCTCTGCCCTCCTGGCAGTCTATGAGATCCTCCAACAGTCTCATTTCATGGCCCTCCTGACAACTTGAACTTTTATCACTTCCTTCCTGGAAATTCAAGAGGTCTTCAGCTAATCTCTTACCATTGTCATCACTGAGATTTCTCCCAGTCTGTGGTTCACAGGCATGAACCATCTCCTCTTCATTTCTGAGGCTTTCCACATACCTCATCCATCCTCTCAGCAGCCTTTGTTGTCTTCTGGTGAACAATTTCTTGACTGGCCACTTCACCTTTCTCTTCATGGGCCATTCATATACCCAATGTGCCTTTGCATCCTACTGCATCCACAGTGCAAGCTCTTCCATCCTCGCTCTTATCTTAGTGAGATTTTTATCCATTGTTGCTTTACTCATTTACTACTAGTGGTTCTTCTTTCCACCATGTCCATGGCCTTCAGTAGCCATCTTCTTGCTCCTCTCTGCCCTCCTAGAAAACTTATTGTTGTCACTCTACAACCATGAGTGCTTCCAGCTTTCCCTACAGTCCACTTGACCGTCTTTTGACTGATTCACTCTTGCAACAATCTCTTCAATCCTCTTCATCTGAAATATATAGACGAAGTCCTGCTCTGATACCATATATTGATGCAGACCCCCTTCCCTCGGGCCAAGATCCGCATAGGATCGTTCTAATTTCTCCTTGAGCTGAAGCGGCTCTCTCGGATCCCTATTGGAGCCTCACAAAATCTGATCCACAGGTCCTTCAAAAACCCCACCTGTGCACACATGCACAAGGCATGAGCTTCACCTCCTCCAAGAAACCACAATGCTCTGACCAAGGCCTTAACACAAGCTCCTTTCAAAACTCACGATCTCGTGAGTTCGTGAGTTGAATCTCTCGAATCCTCTTTCTCCAAAACTCTGATACCCGAGATTGCGATACAGGTATAGCTCCTCCTGTTAGCACCCTCTGCATATAATCGTAGTCTAGGGCTAACTGCTAGCACCTCTCGCTACTTGTGACTTCATGAGTTAGAGTGTCAATCTCTCATGCTCTTTTCTTACGAATCTCTAAAGTGTGATAAGTCAATAGGATCTTGAATCCTTCCCAGGTGACAAGTGTCCACCTATCAACCACGTGGTCCCCACCTGATGGAAGCTCCACATGTTTTCCTGATACCTAGCCCTCACACTTTGTGACTTCTACAGTTGAAAGTGATTCCTCCAACCTTCGAACCCCCGATACATGATATAGAGAAGGTTCTGATCCAACGGTCTTCCCGTGACCTATATCTGACGGTTGTCTCTGCTCCTCGCTACTCGAAGCTTCGTGAAATCAAGAGTTTGATCTGCCCCCTCCAAACTCCCGAACCCTGAATCCACGAGATAATCCAACGGGGTGGATTGAAACAAGATCAATGGCTCACATTTACTCTCAAATCTTGGGTGATGGGTTTCACCTGCCTCTAACCGCCCTGTAAATCTATAAGATCCAATGACTATCAGCTATTTGGCACTTCCTTCATGAAGTGTCTCCACCATCCATCTCAGCTACTCTTTGTCTGTGCACCCTCCCAGAGATTAAAATCTGTGCGAGTTTCTCTGGATCTGACGGTTGTTGGCTATCCATGCAAGATCTGATGGCCCAGATATCTTTCTCTTCCACTATGCTTTCCTGCCTGCACCTGAACGTAAACTTCAATGATCCAAATATTTCTTCCAGCACCGATCCTACGGTAGTTGTAGCTCCCTCCTGAGCTTCCGCTTCTTCCTTCTCCTTGGAATATTTCTGAAGTATCAAAGGTCTTGGCCTTTGCTTCCTCTTGCAATCCTGCAACCTTAATCTCACTTGCGTTCTTAGGATGCTCCTCCTCTTGAGTTTCGGGACTGTGAAACCTTGAAAGGTTTCCCTGACTTCTACACTCCTTGCAGTTATCGCTCTGTGCACAAAGGCACTGTTTCTCCTGAGCTTTGTCAACACTGAACCTCGAAGAGGTTCTCGACATCTGCACTCCTTGTACAGGTCTTTATCCTCTTTAGCTTCAATTTCTCAGACCTCAATGGTCTCTGCCCCTTTCTCTCTTTGAAGGGATGGAAATGCCCTCTAGCAACTTCCTACACAAGCACTCCTTGTTGAGCCTGTAGGGTGTTCAGTAACCCTGTGAAGGTCTTCCCTTGACACTTCTCTTCTCTTTGAACTCAGACAAGAGTTCCTTTTGTGCCCTCCTGCACCAACTCAATGCCCACCTGGCAGAGTTTTCCAGAATCCTTAGTGATTATGTCTTCTCAACAAACTCGAAATAGAGTTCTTCTCCTAATGCATCACGTGCATTCGCTCAATGCCCTCTTGGCAGAGCCTTCTAGAATTTTCATAAATTCTATATTCTCTATGCCTTCTATGCACCTGCTCAATTCCCTCCTGGAAGAGCTTCGACAGAATCCCTCAATGATTCTAGTCTGTCCCGTGCTCTCTTCTGCATAGTCTTACCTCCAAGGTGTTCAACAACCTTGAGGATTCTCCTTGAGTCAGTGACTTCATCTGGTGCACCCTCCTAGCACGTCTTTGTCTGAAATTCCATAGAATTCATAAGTGCACTCCTTGCACTGGCTTACAGAACCTGTAGTACTCCGTCATGCACTCTTTACATGAAACCGCAAAGAACCCAGACCTGGAATCAAAAAACTCACAGATAGGAAAATTTGCCTATCACTTGTAGATGCATACCTAACATACATCTACAGCATATCATTAACACATGAAGACATTCATTCATGAAATCATAACCACATGAACAACAACATGCAGTAAAAACTGTTGTGTTTGTATTAATATGAAAATGCCTCTTTACAATGTGTTTGAGCTCGGACTGCAACAGAGTCTCGGCTCTCCTCTCTTCTCTATCTGCGCTAATTGACTAACTCTACAGATTACCAAGGATCTTTTACATGAGGGGGCTCTTTGAGCTCTTCCCTCCAATCTACCTACTCTATTCAATTACATTGAATTACATTGAATGGGTTGTCTAGTCCGAATTAGATCTAGATACCACCCTTACAACCTATTTAAGGAGATATTTAACTAATGCCTACTCAAAGGCACAATTTTGTCTCTTCGGCCTTACAATCATTAATTACATTAATTCAAATTCAAAATATGAAAGTGAGAGAGCTACGCCTCTCTCCCATTGAATGTGCACTTTAATGTGCCTGGCTGGTTGGCGCGTTACTGGCTTGGAGCGATGCTCCTACATCAACCTCGTTGTGTTAGCTTGACAAGCACCATCTTTGAAAAACACCATCTAAATTCAAAATAAGTAGTGATTCTTCATCCAAAATGTCTATGTAGTACAATCAGTTCTCTCTAATGACTTCTTCATAACTATGAAAATGCTCTTTGAAATGTTTTGTTATTGCATATTGGAAATCTCGTCATTCCCGGAAAGAAGAGAGTAGTTTTTTTTTTGAGTTTGAATCTATTTTTTTTCTACATTAGCGTGAGAGATTCTAAGTCAGGTGGCACTATTCATTATGCATGGCAGACATGATGAAAAATTTAAAAGTTTTCTTTAGAATTTGGTAGATTTTGCAGATCGGAAGTGCGTGCTAAAATTGGATACCAGATCTATGACAATAAATTGCTTAATGGAATACATGTAAAGTACATATGAGACAATTTCATCAAAGACCTTGGGCAAAATAAGCTGAAGATTCGTGGATGGATGTTGTTGTTGTTTTGTTTTTTTAAAACTGGGGCCAGGGAACCCAAGAAACCGAGATATCAATCTTGGAAAACAGAGAGGTAGAGCTAGCTTCATGAGGTGGCAACTACATGACTCTTCAGGGAAACTTAGTTTCATTAGCAATTGCATATGGTCTTGTTCTTGGAGGTGTTGTGGAAAGTGCCAATTATTGAAGAAACAAGATCAACAATCACATGGAGTGGGCATGAATTTTTCAGATGCGATCTGGATATGATTTGGATGCGAACTTATTTTGGGCCGAGATGTCAGTGGTGAAGCTGCAGCCATTGGAAGTACAGTTAGGCAGTTACATTTTTTAAGGGATTGGTTGAGGAATAGGAAACAAATTCTGATCGTGATTGCATATCCACAAGTCAATATCCAAATACATCGGCACCAATTAATTCACAATCGGTCTAGATCCTGAGCAATAGGCCATTTAAATAAAAATTTATGCCATTAATGAATTGGATGTGACCACTCTGAATTTCTTTACACAGATGATAATGCCTACGATCAATAATTTCTTAATGACTCCCAGGAAAAACGAAAAAAATGCATCCGGAATTACGCCCATGATTTTACCGTTAAATTCACGATGGCCAACATTGCAATTGTCACAAATTGATGAAGACTGGGCCGTATGCCAAGGATGGATCGCCGTTTGTTTTTACGCTTGGGATGACTCGAACAAGTGACCTATGACTGGCTTAATATCCATCTATATAGGCGATGATTTAGGTTTTCTGTATTTAATTTTTATTATTGGTTGGAGAATCTCCGTGAGGATCCAAGTTCCTTACAGTTTTTGCAGTTCTTTGTACTTTTGAATCACTACAATTCAACATCGATTCAGAAGCACCTGAGAAGATTCCTCATGGACGAATTTCCTACTGTCGGTATGGTGATTGATATGGGAAATCCCTTGCTCAATCGACTAGTTGATGGGTTTCTAAAAATCGGAACAGTGGGCGCTTCACGTGTGCTTTTTGAAGAGACTTGGCTCGCATGGACGTAGATGTTCTCTTAGTTGGCATGATTTGGAGATTTGGCAATCCTCACGTTCTATGTGTTCACTGGTTATCGGTTTCATATGATCAGTAAGATCAATCCTGTAGGTGTATCCCTGATTGAAATAAAAGCAACCCCATGTCAGCGATTCCTTTTATCCCTGCAAGCATGAACAATTAATCCGCTTGATTCCCTGCTATCGTTTGACATATTGGAGAATGAGCAGAGAAAATCATGTTGGGAGAAGGCGATTCGAAGAAAAAAATGGTCTCGACACTTTGAGAAGTTGAATGGAGGCTTTCCTTGCACTCTAACTCAACTCACATTATATACGGTTTTATCACCTTTCTAACAAACGATTCAAATACCTCGCGTGAATGATAAGAGGCCATTTAACTCACAACATCTAGGAGGTCGGGACCTGCTTTAGTTGATATCCCAAAAGGATGTTTAGTTGTAGATGACTGATCCATATTGGAACAATGCAATAAAAACCTCATGGCTATATGGAACGACTCCCAAGACCCCACAAATTTCTCAGTTAGAATTGATCGTGTGCAAGTTGTTGATATGGTTTCATCCTGTGCTTATGTTTTTGCTGTCTCTTGCTCAAATATTGTTGGAAATTCCTTATCTAATGATGAAAAGTCATAAAGTTACATGAATCGGGGAACTCAACGAATGATGTGAACTCATTAAATGTGGGGACCTCAACATTGCTAACAGAATGGGTATTTGGACCCTCAGCACCTATGGATGAGTTTGTAGGAGATAGTTGTGAAGTAATTAAAAAGCCTATAAGGTCTATGAGCATTGATCAGGCCAGTGAAACTTAGAATTAAGTGGCTCAGTACCCAGTCAAGTAAATGTGTAATCAGATGCAACTGTCAGAGATCTCAAGATACAAAGACACTGGCAACATTGTTCCCGACTTGGGCAGTTCATCATTATGAAAATCAAACCAACGATATTTATAACTCTGAATTACCTTCAATAGATCTGTCTTTATTTGATGTGCATCCTTGGCAATCCAATGGCATTGTCAGTTCTGTGGGAATTTGTGAATCAAACAATCTTCTTCCAAACTTACCAACATCTGGGAACTAAAAGGTGAGGTGTTATCTTTGTTTATTGTTTGGGTTGTGCGTAGCGATGGCAAATTAATGGTGAATTTGTGAAGGAGACTTTGTTAAGGATTCCATATGATTGGTAAGATCGATGATGAAGGAGGGTAGCACCCATTCTGGAGGTGCATCTATGGAAATTCACCAGGCATTTACTCGATTCAAGACCATAAAAAAATAAAATGTTCTTTGTCACCATGAACAAGGAGAAGTATTCACAACAAAGGGGTATGCCAAATCTACAGGAAAGGTCATTGTTTTCATTACAAATTCTGGTCCTAGTGCAACCAACTTGGTAAGTGGTCTTGCGGATGCATTGTTTGACAACATTCATTTACGTTGCCTTCACGCAAGTCTAACTTGAGTTCTGGATTCCTAAAAATTATTTGTTGTGATCAAGTTTGATTTCCATAATCTGCATTTTATTTTATTTTATACTTATTTTTTTTAGCTGGAGAATCATTTGGGTCACGGTTGTCTATGCATGCTTTCTTCTAGATGAATATCTGCATTACCATTGATCTAACCAAAACACTTGGATCACCATTGAAATAAAATAGATTTCTTTGTTTGTTTGTTCTACACAATCATTTATTTGTTTATTTTGTTTTTATTCAAACAAATAAATAAATAAAATACAAAAAAAAAGTATATAGTGCTTTTAAACCAAACATAATAACAACAAACAAACATAAAAATTGGAAAAATATATAAATATTGCAAATGAAAGTTTTAAAACATTCTTGAAAAAAATAATAAATTCATGTTTTCATGTTTAACATTCATTTGTTTTTCTTAAGTCACTTTGGTGGCAATCAATGACGAAGTGAATAAGTGTGAACAACAGGTATAGTTGTATTTATTTTCTATCTCAATTAGCTCCTATTTGTACTTATCTCTTGCATTTTATGTTTTGTGATGCTCTCACGAAGCTTTCATTGCAGAATTAGTACTAAAGACTGATTGCAGGAACATGACGCTCATTTTCCATGCCATGATTGCTAGATAGCTTGAAGGAGTTGTTACTCAACAGAAGTTGTTACACATAATAACGTTTGTTGTTACACAACAATAGTTTGTTGATACACAGAAGCAATTTGTTGATACACAACAACTTTTTGCACATCTTGATGTTGTTGATACACAGAATTTTTTTTTGCGCATCCTGATATTTGTTGTTACACAACAACTTTTTGCGCATCTTGATGTTTGTTGTTACACAACAAACATGTTGATACACCATGTTGTGATACTATTATTTCCACATTTTGTTAAACTTCATGCTATGACACTATCCCATTTCTCCTTCAAAGCTGATTAAGCATCCTAGTGTTGAAGTCATATTCCATTGCCTTAACCTTCATGCCTTAACACGCCTATTTTTCTAAGTTGCATACATCATTTCCCTTATCTTTTTTAGTTCATTTTTTCCTTTCTAGTTTTCCTTCTGAATAAAAAAAACTCCCTTTTCCATGATTACATTTCCTTGCCATAAACCTTGTTTCTACTGAGATCTTTACATCTATCATCCTACCAATCTTTTTATAAACACGCATTGACTGATGTGGGATTCCTTATAGCCCACCTTTCAATAGTCTTTCCCCATCAACCTCGACACCTTATCTGGGATATAGACTAGAGTTCCTTTTTTAGTACCTTCAGGCTTGCATGCCTTAATGTCAAGCTCTCTCGCTAGCAATCATGGGAATACATCAATGTCCCTTGATCATTAGATCTTGCAAGTGGCTCGACATCAGCCCATCTATTCACACTTCGCAAGATGTACTCGAGTACCTTGGCACTCATTGACATCACTGGTGAGTTTCTCTCACATTGGTTAACAAAATTCATCAATGGCCAGTAATCCAATGATTTATCTTCATACTCAACATTGACACATTCATTCGCATGATGAGAATTGTACCATTGGTTTTGTAGTGGGTGAAGACTATACACCTTTTTCATGATCCCCTCAGTAGTTGTAGCAGTTTGATTTCGGATCTATGAGAGTACCACAGTTCCATATTCTCTGCCTTCCACATTTCTCATGATTCAGTAGTAGCAGTTCAGATTCTTTCACTTCCCATGATCCAGTTACAACAGCAGCAGCATTAGCAGTTCCATTTTCTTGATCTTGCAACAGTGACACCTTCCATCTTCCATCAATCACAGTCAGATATTGTTTGCTCCAACAGTTGCAACTACATCGCCAGTCACATTTTCCTGATCCAACAGCCGCAACAACTACATCTACTTTTTGGGTAAGTGGAGGTATGTTCTTTTCTAATATTTAATCACACAATTCCTTATATGCCGAATTAAATATTTTGGAAAATTTCCTCGCCATGCTCTCTTTCCTTCCATGACCTACACTAAGTTGCATGAGGGCATGCAACCGATTCAGTTGGGGGCGGGGGGGGGGGTTATCTTCACTACTTATTCACTACCAATATTCCATTTTTCCATTACTATCACTCCATTTTTCCTTCTCATTTACTGTTTACCAAATTCCTTTTCCAATGACACTTTGTTGCATTTTGAATGATACACTTATTGGCATGATTCATAAATCTAAAGAAAAGGCTTTCTTATACACAGTGATGCTCTCTTATGCACATTGATAGCTTATTATTTTCAGTGAAGTACATGGCTAAATTATTGCAGCAAGAAAATCATGTTGTTAACACAAGAACCAACATCTCTTGTATTCATGGTTGTCACACAAGAACCAACCATAAGAAAATTTCACATGTTGTTACACATATTTCACATGTTGTTACTCTTGTATCGCATACCCTGGAAACATTCCTTGTTAAAAGAACATCATCAATCAAAGCCATAGTTTTAATGCCAAAATTTCTTAGGAAGATCCATGCATGGTTGCATGAGGACATGCAACAAGTTGAGTTGGGGGGCATGTTGGTCCTCAGAAATGTCACATTTATATCCTCTTTTTCCTTCACTATTCCTTACATGTCATCGTCCCATTAACCTTCCATCATACCATTTCCATAATGATACTTGGGTTTCTCCTTATTATTTTCCATTGTATTCATTTCAGTATTATAAGTGAATTTATGATTAAATATTAGAAAAATGACATATTTTCATTATATATCAAGGTGGGATGAGTTTGATAATGTGTACAGGAAGATTTGAAGATTCAAACAAAGTCAAAGTTCACCATATAATCCAAGTGTTATATCAATGAAGCATTATCATCCAATAACTGAAGAGTAAATAAGCAATGAAAAAATTAACAAACATACACATACACAGTACACCAATGTTTTACGTGGAAACCCAAATCGGGAGAAAACCACATAATGTTTTTTATTATATGTCTTGAAGAATTATATTCATTGGAAGCACCAACTTCCTCGGTTTTCCAGCTACAACTGTAAAGAGGCTCCAACCCCCTAGTTTCTCAGGCTACAACCTGAGGGAAGCTCCAACTCCCCAATTCTTTGGCTACAACCATAAGAAGGTTACAACCTCCTATGTTCTCTAGCTACAATCGGAAGGTGGCTACAACCACCTGTCTTTTCCCCGTCCTGCCACCCTGAAGTAGAAGTAGAATGATGGACCAACTATCAACCTGTCACTGTGAGATATACTATTGTATACATGTACCAATAAATCTGAACCATGCATCAACCTGTAATCAACCTCTACCATAAACAAGTGCATCAATCATGCACCAACCTATACCAAATAACCTGTAATCAACCTATACCATAAACAAGTGCATCCAACCATGTACCAAGTATGTACCAATCATGTGTTAACTACTCATCAACTATAACTCATCAATATGTACCAACATCATCAACTATACACCTCATGTATGTGCCAACTCATCAACTACTGGTCTCAAACATGTACTCAACATGTACCTCAACTAAAATCCCTCATCAATTTCATCATCCAAATCTGATTTATAGCTTTGTAATAGACCTAGTGTATATGATTACATTCCTGCAAAACTTCTTTAACTTCAAAAACAAGAGACTAGAATTTTCATCAAACTTTTCTTTAGTCTCACATGCCTAGTTTTGGATTAGTGAACAACCCTAACTTGAAGTAATCATAACTTTGTACATGTAATGTATAAAGATATGAAACTGATACACATTGTTCTTCAGTTTTCTTTATGAAATACCTCCAGGTGTCACTACTTCAAACCTCTCACAAAAGGAGTTATAGCAAAAATGACATACCTTGCTGAATTCTAGCTTATTCTAGAGAGCGACCTTGTAGATCATGCCCTACACAGAATGTTTATTGAATTGATCTAAAACTATGACCCAACCTAATACAAATTGTACGCTAACAAAAAAAATTGGTTTCACTGAATTTGGATCTGTTATGAAGAAGTTATGATGTTTTTACCTGAAACACCTGTTTTTGACTAGTTTCAAGACTAGCCACAAACCCTATTTTCCACGGAGTGTAACTCCAAAAATACAATGCCGCATAAGATGATTTTTTTACCACAAATACTTGGATATTTTTTCTCAATGGAATAGAAATTTCACATTCTGAATCATTGTATAAAAAATGTTATAGAGAAAATGGTGAGATGACCTGTAAATAATATACCTTAGAAAGAACCATCAAAAGAATTTATCCTTCCTTGCATTCCGGCCTTCTTTTCTTCACCTTCCCTCATAATTTTGGCTTAGATATACTTGGTTACCTCAGACACCTATATATATTCAATTTGCTCAAGTGTGATTAAAATGAGAGAGCCTTGCCTCTTATTTATACTCTCCAAGTAGCTTCCTTAAAAACATCTTCTAGGTTACTTGGCCTCACTTTCCTTATTTTATGGTTAACCCACTTCTAATTTCTCCATTAAATTTATTATTGAAATAATTTATTTTGTAATCACTTTGAATTATAATACACTCATTACTTCACTTTATTATTTACCTTTTAAAATCTCTTAAACCACTTTGACTACTCTGACCTTTTGGGGCTTCTAGATGACATATGAGGGTCCTCCAACTTCATAAGGCCATAACTCTCAAACCGTGAAGTGCTATGTGATATTACACATACCACCAAAAATGGAATGAAATGTATTATCCATATAGAATAGTATTATCTAAAAATATATCATAAATCATACCATTATCCATCAAACAAACTTGGGTCCATTACCCAAACCTGGGGTCTCCAACTTCTCATGGCCATAACTCTCTAACCATTAAGAGTTATGTGGCATTCCACATACCACCGGAAATGGAATGATAAGAACTATCCATCTAGGATAGTTTACCTGACAAATTAATTGTCCTTCATCTCATTATTCCGCAATTAATCATGGGCTCTCTTACTCCGTAGAGTGTCTTCCCATGAGGGCTTTCACCATAAGGGGACCACTTTGGAGTTCATCCATATTTATTTATTATCAACCATGACATGACAATAATGAGTCACCTTTACATAAAACAATATTGGGTCCATTACCCAAACCTTTGTGCTGTGTGGCTTTCTTTAAGGGTTGACATCAATGACAACCAACCTTAATCAACAATATCCCCCTTTGGCATTGATGGCAAGACTCTAATGCAATACTGAAATCATATCACTCATGCTCCCCCTGGAACCATGCCTCTGTCCTCTGTATCTGATAAATTTTCCTCTATCCTCTACAACTGATAAATCTGCTCCCCCTGGAACCATCCCTCTGTCCTCTGCATCTGATAAATCTCTCCCCCTTTGTCATCAATGGAAAAGGTATCTTTCCATTCGGGGTTGCTCCCCCTAAATGAATTGTCCTCTTATGGTGCTTCCTTGTGTACATCTAAGAAATATAAAATAAGCATTCAAAAATCATTCATTTTGGAGTAGAAATAACTCCAACTCTTTGGCAAAGATATTCAAAGGCTTCCCGTGGAAGTGGTTTTGTAAAAATGTATGCCACTTGTTATTTTGTGCCCACATACTCAACTCTGATGTTCTTTTCTGCAACCTGTTCCCATAGAAAGTGATACTTGATTGGAATGTGCTTCGTCTTGGAGTGCATCAGCGGGTTTTTTGAGATACTAATGGCACTTGTATTATCACAATATATTGGAATCAGCTCATCATACTCAACATGTATATCTGTCAAAGTTTGTTTCATCCAAAGAACCTATGTACAACATGTTGCTACTTACAACTGGTTTGCATGTGAGTGATAACTGGTTTGCAATCTTCCATTCCAAACCTCTTTATCATTTCTCTGATATACTTGGTTTGAGAAATAAAAATTCCATGGTTTCTTTGATGTATCTGAAGTCCCAGAAAGAAGGTTAGTTATCCAAGTAACGACATTTCAAATTCATTCTGCATGTCTTTTGCAAATTTCTGGCTTAACTTGTCATCATCACTACCAAAAATAATATCATCAACATAAAATTCAATTAATAAAATATTACCTTGACTTACCTTGATGTAGAGGTTGATGTCTGCACTTCCTTTTCTAAACCATGCCTGCTGCAGATACTTGTCCAGTCTAGAGTATCATGCTCTAGGAGCCTGTTTTAGACCATACAAGGCCTTCTTTAATTTACATACATAGTCTGTATTCTCTGGAAACTGAAATCCTTCTGGTTGTTCAATGTAGACTTCTTCTTCAAGTTCCCCATTCAGAAAAGTTGATTTTACGTCCATATGATATACTTTAACATTTTTGGAGCATGCATAGGCTAAAAGTAAATGGATTGCTTCCATTCTGGTAACTGGCGCAAATGTCTCTTCAAAGTCGATTCCTTTAATCTGTGCATATCCTTTACATACCAATCTAGCTTTGTTCCTTGTAACCTGTCCATCTTCATTCAATTTATTCCTGAAAACCCATTTTGTGCCGATCGCATTCTTATTCTTTGGTCTTGGAACCAATTCCCAAGTGTCATTTTTCTCTATTTGATCCAATTCTTCCTCCATGGCCTTATTCCAAAATTCATCCTTGCTAGCTTCTTCAAAAAAATTTGGTTCAATTGTAGATAAGAGCGCTAGGTGTGTTTGTTCCGGTGAACAAATTTTTCTTCTAGTCTCAACTCCTGCATCTTTGTTTCCAATAAGTTGATCTGAAGGATGATTCTTTTGAACTCGTTTTCTACGTGTCTTTGGAGATACTTTCTAAACTTGCTCTTCTTCTTTTGTCGGATTCTCTTCATCGTCATTTTCCTCTTCTACTTATTTTTCATCTTCTTCTTTGAAAAGTTGTTTCATTGAATTTTTTTCTTCTTCCTTTGATTCTGGTCTACCTTTTTCATCAATTGTTACATTGATGCTTTCCACAACTTTGTTCAATCTTAGATTGTAACACTTGTATGCTTTCCTTGTACTTGAGTAACCAACAAGTATTCCTTTGTCCACACGAGAGTCAAACTTTCTCATTCTTCCATCTTCTCTTTTGGTGTAGCATTTGCTTCCAAAAACTCTGAAGTGCTTCACATTTCTTGGTCTTCCTTTCCATAGCTTGTAGGGAGTTTTATTAGTGTTGTTTCTGAGCATTACTTTGTTTTGAATGTGAACTGTTGTATGCACTGCATGTGTCCAAAATGTATCTGTCAATTTCGAATCCACTAGCATTGTTCGAGCCATTTCTTGTATTGTCATGTTCTTTCTTTCAACAACTCCATTCTATTGAGGTGTCCTAGCAATGGAGAATTTTCTTTTTATTCCATGAATGCTACAGTAGTTCATAAATTCCTTTGAAGTGAACTCTTCTCCATTATTAGATCTCAAACATTTGATTCTTGAATCCATCTCATTTTCAACCATTTCCTTGTAGATCTTGAAGTTTTCAAAAGCTTTTGACTTGTCCTTGAGAAAGCAAACTACAGTCATTCTTGTATAATCATCAACTAATAACATAAAGTATTTTTCACCTTTTAAGCCATTTGTTGTAGTCGGTCGAACTAGATCAGTGTGTACAATTTCTAGTGGTCTTGTTGTTGAATATTCCTTTGATTTGAACCTGGTCTTTGTTTTCTTTCCTTGTTGACAATGCTTGCATAAAGTGTTCGTTGGTTTCATGATCTGGGGCATTTCTCTGACTGCTTCTCTTTTTCTGACTTTGACAAGGTTATCAAAATGCATGTGACACATTCTTCGATGCCATAGCCAAATTTCATCTTCATTTCCTAGACAACACTTTTCATTTCCAATTTCACTTAACAAATATATGTTGTTTGAAGTTCTTGCAGTTGTACCGACCAATTTCCCTGAACCTTCTTTTCTTATCTAACACTTTTCAGAATTGAAAGTAATTTTATGACCTTGGTCACACATTTGACTCACACTTAGAAGATTATGTTTCATATCTTCTACTAGTAGAACATTTTGTGCCTTTTCATTCTTGTTCCCAATTTAGACTGTGCCTTCTCCAATGATTTTGGATGAATTATCATTTTCGAAAGAGACTGATCCATTTTTTTCTTTTCGTAATGTAAGAAATTTGTCTTTATCACCTTTCATGTGTTTTGAACATGCACTGCCAACATACCAACCGTGTTTCTTCTTCTTAGCTTGTAGAGCGACTGTGCATTATTCATTGTTATACTGATCTTATTTACTTATCCATGTCATTTTCTGAGATTCTTGTCTGTGACTGTTGTTATTCTGTTGAGATTCTTTAGGAGGAACTGTCATTATGCAATCCTTGGCCATTTGTCCAAAATTGTTACATTTGTAACATTCCACTTCAATGCTCAAATATTCAAACCTATTGTAACTTCTTCTTTGTGTGTCACTAGGTCTCCTTGAATAATTCCTTTGTGTATAACTCTCAAAGTTGTTACTGTTCATGTTGTTAGCTCTGCAATTCACAAATTTATGTCTAAAATTATTACATGCATAACATAAACCGAAAAATATAGTTTTATACCTAGGAGTTGAAGATATTCTGAAAGGAGGTGCTCTTATGAATCCTTCTTCTTCTTGAGGCATATTTGTCTGTTGTTGATTCTGAAATCTGAATCTTCTTGGTGGAGGAGTGTCCCTGTAATCTTCCTCGTATATCTTCCTATCCTCTTTGATTGTTTCTGCATAGCTCTTTGGTTTTTTTTCTTTCTCTGTTGTTTTGGAACTTGATCCCTTTTCTCTCTGATTGTATCCAAGTTCGGACTTGTCAAGATGATATTTTTGACTGTTGATAATGTCATCCAGAACTTTTGAGCTATTCTGCATATTTTTCTTTTGAATATCCTTTCTTAGTGTGACAACCTCTGCTTCCAAGTTTCCAATTATCTTGTCATTTTCTTCTAGTTGTTATTTGAGTGCTTCTTCAATTCTTTTATCTTCTTCTATTTGAACCTTCAATTTTGTGATCATTTGTTCTAGTTCTTGAGTTTCCTTTTTCTTGTCTAGTTCTGCTTGTAGTTTCTTTTTTTTCTTCTTTTCTCTTCTGATAACTTCTGTGGCACACATTAATTCTTCTCGATAGTCAACCTCTATCTCTTCAATTTCTTCTTCGACTTCTTCACATTATTCTTCAGATTCTTCATATTCTTCTTCGGAGTATTCTTTGTCAGAGTCTTTTATTGCCATGAATAGAACTATTCCTGTCTCATTGTCACTGACATCATCTTCATCTGATGATGAGATGTCTTATTTGGTGTATAAGCTTTTCTTGAAAAATTTCTTTGTAGTTCTTTTTCCTTTATATGTGTGTTTTCCTTTTGAGTAACCTTCATCATTTCTCTTTTTCTTATGAGGAAATTTGTTAGCAAAATGACCAATACCATCACAATTAAAACAAATTAAAGGGAGATTAACTCTATACCTACCATTGGTTCCCTTATTCAGTATTTTGACGAATTTGGCCACTTCTTCATCATCTTCCGAGGCATCACTGCTGCTGCTATATTCTTCCTGTTTCTTTTTCTTCTGCTTTGATCTTTTGGATGCCTTGAAGGTTGCTTCTTTTACATCTAGATTTTCCTCCTCAATTCTCATTTCATATGCTGTGAAGATTCCATGCTTATTGATTCCAGATCCGATCTTTCTTCTAGTGTTGATATCTTAGGGTTGAATCTCATAGGA
>JASDQU010735678.1:125440-137629 GCA_032191745.1 Picea mariana
CCAACAAAACCTCATCTAAGAAGAGGTCATGAAGTGGTTGGAGTTACCGACAACACCACATATCTAACTGTACAACATTGGGTGGATAATCCAAGGATGAGATCTTCGCGTCAACCAACAATGTCATTTTCCTTATGGCATCAAGCCCTCAAGGATGAGGTATTCTGTGATGTTTGCCCACTTGAAGTTTTTGATGTTCTTTTAGGAAAGGATAATTTTAAGGATGCAAATTTATATTAAAATGTAGAAACATGGGATAATCTTACTAGTCCTTAATAAGCAAAATGTAAAATGTTTGGCGATAGTTTTGTAAAAATATTCAAATTTCTAACGATTTTATATAGTTTCTATAAAATTTTGGTGAATTTTCAAGTAAAATAATTTTATTCCATGGAATCTGGGAGAATTGTTTTTATAAAAAATGGAAATGGGCGAATCGGTTTTTCGGAAAAACCATGGAAAATTAGCCCATTTGATAAATTTACCCCCTAAAATCACCTATGATTTTAGGCTAGCCATATGTGTGGAAAAACCATGTTGTGTATGATTACAGATCTTGTAGTTCCATTATTACTATGGGAATACAATTGTACATGATACTAGAGAGATTTCCTTCTACCACACTTTATTTGATATCAACTAAGAAGTGCAAGAAGGTCATCTCCCAGGCTGGGAAATTTATCTTCTTTATGATTCACTCTCAGAGTGAGAAAAAGGTCATGGCCACATCCATTTCCTCTACACAGAGCTCCTCTACACAACAGAATCAAGTGGACAAAGTCATGGAAGAATACCAAGAAATCTTCAGCTCAGCTACCAAGGTTCCTTTACACTGTCAGGTCAAGCACTTAATTGAGCTGACCCCTATAATTGATTTTCCTAATGGGCTAGTGTATTGGTTCTCTCTCTTAGATAAATAGGAAATCAAGCACTAGATTCAATAGCCGCTCCAAAAAGGGAACATTTGACCAAGCTCCTCACCCTGTAGAATCCCAATCGTGCTTATACAAAAGAAAGAAGGGAATTTGCGACTCAATATTGATTACATATCTCTAAACAAAATCACAGTTAGGAATCAATAACCAATTCCTTGAATTGACGACCTTCTCGACCAACTGAAGGGTGCCAAGTACTAGATTGATTTGAATTCCAACTACCACCAAGTGCCCATTGAATAGAATTATGCATGGAATATTGCTTTCAAGTCTAATGAAGGTCTTTTTGAGTGGTTGGTCATGCCCTTTGTCTTGAAAATTTCCCCAACAAATTTCAAGAGGTTGATGGATGACATCTTGTGAACCTTCACCAATTCGTTTACGGTTGCATATTTGGATTACATCCTTGTCTTCAACAAGATTTGGGTAGAACACTTGCAGGAAATTCATCAAATCCTCCACACTTTGTGGCAACACAAGCTATATTATAACTTAGATAAATTATCCTTTGGCATGAACAGGTTCCAATACCTCAGATACATTTTAGATGAGCATGGTGTGCATGTCAATCTATCCAAAATCCATGTCATTTGTGACTAACCAACCCCAAAAACACTAACTGAGCTTTGAAGCTTCTTAGGCCTTGCCAAATTCTATTGGATATTCATAATGGGGTTCTCCCATATTGCATGGGCTCTTAGACAAGTGACCAAGGGTTCTTGCAAAGCCAAAATTTTGTGGGGAAGATCATAGTAGAAAGATTTTGATGATTTGAAACATCTCTTAAGCTCAAGCTCGATGCTCACCTTACTCAATTTGCAAAAGCCAATTTATATTGAGAAACTTGCTTCAGATTATGTTGTTGGTGTCATTTTCACTCAACACTGTCATCTAGTGGCCTATCATAGTGAGACACTTGTGGTTTTTGTCCAGACGTACCCAACATATGACAAAGAAATGTATTCCATCTCACAATCTTGTTTCTAATGGAAGCATTATATTATGGGGAAGGAGACATTCATCCATACATATCAAAAGCCTTTGCAGATTATGCAGACATAAGGAAAATTGAAAATTGCAGAATGAACTCCATCAAAAGTGGTCCACATACTTTTAGTATTTTCATCTCAACATTAAGTATAAGAAAGGGAGCACCAATCTCATTGCTGACAGCCTCAGTGGATCTCTGGTTGCAACACTAACCATGGTGCTTGATACTTGAAGGCATGGGACCTTTGGGTGATCCCAAAACTATGACATTAATCTTGACTTTAATATGACCTACTATATGCTGGGAATAGGCATGAGCATTTCGAGATTCCATCTTTAGGATGGAATGCTATTTCATCTTGGTCATCTTTATGTACCTTCAAGAGAGATTGTGAATCTAATTCAGGAAGCCCATTACAATCATGTGGCCGGAGACTTTAGCATGGAGAAGACAGTGGAAAAAATACATAACTATTTCTATTGGATGAATCTTCGAAATGATGTTAGTAACTATATCATATCCTTCACTTCCTACTCCATTTCCAAGCCAACCATTAATAAAAAATGATTATACACCCCTCTGTTATATTGTTGTCTCTCTTGCAATATCTCTGAATATTTCTGTGTTATATCTCCGCTCTCATTTTGTGCCGAAAATAATCCAGATCATATTAACAGTCATACTCATATTGGAACAAGAATCCTTGAGGATTCTTAGTTGGTTTTCAAGATCATGGATACTCCTTGCCATAAGAAGATAAATTTAAATGAAATTATAATTTTATGTTATTTAAATTATATTTCTGAATGTAGAAATAGATTCAGGTTGTTAAAAAACTTCTGACATGCTCGAATTATATAGAATTAACCACTTAAATCTGCACCTTATCTTTCTTCTCCCTATTTCTAGCACCATGTTCATACTTTTTCACAATTAGTACAATTCACTGAAAGTAGTTAAGTTTGGAAAGCTGTCAACTGCTATCTTTAACTCCACAAGTATGGGAATTGGAGGCAGGCTGGAAAATTTGACAATTTATTTATTGAAGTTGAATGATAATTAAGTTTGGAAAGTTGTTGTCTGCTATCTTTAACTCCATAAGTATAGGAATTAGAGGCAGGAGCTAATAGGCACTGCAGAAACAAAATAATTATGTCATAACCAGAGGAGTAATCTCCAGAAGCTGAAATAGGTGGTGTGAGACATTTCTTGTGTAGAGATATATAACTCTCAGATGCAGCAGAAGATGCATAACGGCCACAGCCAAAAGGAAAATCACGTAGTGGCCTAATTGGATGCTGTAACCTGGAAAATGTTTGTGGTGCGGCAGAGACTAATGCAAAGGAAAGGATTAATAAACCGAAAAACAAATATATTATTTTTTGTGAATTCATTCAGGATATGATGTATTGTGGTTGACAACAATGCTATTTAATTGTTTCTCAAGTGTGTAAAAACTTTATTATTAAAAATTAATCTTTGTTTATTGGTAATGGAATATTTATATATTTGTTTTGGAAGGTGGCGAGAGGGGTGCCAATAAGCTTTTGTCTTAACGAGATTCCTCAATGATAATTCAAATGTGGCCTAGCGTAATCTTCAAGTAGATCACCCTATTTCTAGTGTTGCGTTTAGGAAGTATTATGTTCAAACTCGGTACTGGAAATTGTGATATTTTCAAAGTTGTAATTTGAACATTTTTAAAATACAATCTAAGCATAATTCATTGTGTTTAAATAGTCTAAAATTACTAGAATTACAATTGAAACAAGTAATTGATGAGAATGTGAAAATTTTTGTTGAAAAAATAGTTGAAATAGCCTTAGTATTGAAATGGTATTGGTGTCAATTTTAAATTTTTAGAGGTGGAGCAATGGATACACATTTTAAAACAAAATAGAAAGAATAACAATGACACACATACACACACAAAGATTTATCYTAGAAGTTTTTAGCCGCACCTCTATCATGTTCATTATATGTGGGACTAATGGTTAAGAATATGAGTTTCCTCCTAAGAGGTCACAAGATCAAATCCAAAGGGGGGTACGGTATGTATACCTCCGTAGACTTTACCAGTCAAATCCTTGTGCGGTATCAACCTTCTCACACAACACTTTGTTGTTCCTTTCTAGAAAAATTGCACTTGGCATATTACAACCTATGTTCAATTCTTTCCTAATAAAACCAATCCATTTGCATGCTCCATCAAATACATTAAAAACATTAAAAACATAACCACTTGTAGATCTTCCATAATTAAGATATCCAACCTAGTGTGCATCAATAAATCCCTATATATCTTTCTCTCTATGAGGTTGGTTCTTACTTGGTACAAGTTTTCATAATTTGAAGTACCACAAAAATATGTAGAAACCCTCTTTAGCAATATCTAATGTTCCTTCCCTAGTTTTTACATATATCTACTCAAAACTCACATTTCATGGGCTATGCCCAATCTAGTACAAACCATAACATACATTAGACTTCTAACAATGTTTACATATGGATCAAGAGACATGTACTCTACTTCTTCTTACATCTTAGGACCTAGAACTGCATATAAATTTACACCAACAAGAATATAAAGCTTTTAGACATGTTTACATTATTGGATATTAGACCTCAACAATATTGTCTCAACATATTTCCTTTGATTCGACCATGTAGTTTCATGTTTTCCTGATCACTTTTAATTTCCATGACAAAAAAAAAATCACAACACCAAGTTCTTTAACACAGTTCAAAAGAAAACTAAGTTTTTACATTCTTGATGATTTCATTTTTTGTTTCCAATCAACAACATGTCATCAACATACAAAAACACATAAATAAAAAAATCACCAACATACAACGATCAACTTTACTTCTTAAAAAACCAAGTCTAGTTATAAAAGTACCAAACTTTTGATACCATATTCTTGTTGATTGTTTTAATCCATACATGGACTTCTTCAACTTACAAACTAGCATCTTTTTTCTTTTTACTACAGAACCTTTAGGTTGTTTCAAGTAGATTTGTTCTCTAAGATGACCATGTAGGAATATTTGTCTTCAAATATATTTATTCTACTTCAAAATCAAAAGTTGGAGCAATAAACAAAATAAATTTATTTGAAGTTTAATTTAGCAATAGGAGAGATTTTTTCACTAAAATCAATTACCCCCACTTGCGAATATCCCTTTGCTAATAGGTCAGCTTGGTACTTCTCCACTTTACCATCTACATTGAATTTGTTTTTAAACATCGATTTTCTACTAACATGTTTTATTCTATTTGGAAACTCAACTAGATCCCAGCCTTGTTTTTATCCAAGGCATCCATTTTTTCGACCACAACCTTCTTCCAAAGTTTACTATCATTTAAATCCACTACCTCCATAAAAATTCTAGGACCATCACCCTAAGAAAACAAGATTGAAAATTAGTTGTTGTATACCTTTCTAGTTACCTCATTTTCCAAAGCAATCTCCTCAAGATTGGAGTTTGAGRTTCTTCCTCTTCTTGTTCWTATTTTTATATTGAGTCRGATACTTCACCATCCTAYTAAAACTCTATTTCCTTTTATTCTTRTTCCCTTRGGTGGAMTTTGTATTTGAGAATAGTTTTAACCTCTCTTAATTATACTACATCTCACCTACAAAAAAAGTATTATTTATGATTAGACTCCAAAGTTTATAACCTTTCATACCATTTTCATAACCAATAAAGATACATTTTTCATATTTATTATCTAGCTTACCCCTGTTCTTACATTTTTCTAATAATTTAAGAAGAGTACTGAACAAACGCATCTAAATTCTTCCACGCTGCTCCTCCCCCCTCACTATTGATGGCCGCAGCCGCCGCTATACTCACAGCCTTTACTCTCCGCTTCATCTCCTCCGCCGCCTCGTCCACCGCCATTAATCTTCGCACAGCTCTCTCCACCTCTTCGCGTTTAGCTAAACCATCGTTCATTTTAATCTCCACCGCCACTTTTGCCTCCTCCACCAAAAGCAAAGCGTTGGTCGGCTGGTCCGATTGCAGCGGCAACGCGATCATTGGAACGCCCGCCGCCACGCTCTCGAGAGCCGAATTCCATCCACAGTGGGTAATAAAAGCCCCAGTCGCTTCGTGTGCCAAGATTTCTGCCTGTGGCGCCCAGCAGCACTCCATAATGCACCTTCCCCCAAGCCGCCGCTCGTAGCCATCTGGGAGCACCTCCGCTTTCCACTCCTCCGCCGTCAACGACGCGTCCTCGGCGAGTTTTGAGTCCGGAGGGCGCAGCACCCACAGGAAAGGCTGTCCGCTGGCCTCCAGACCCAGTGCCAGCTCTGTCACCTGCGCCGGCGAAATATACGACTCCGACCCGAACGAAACGTACACGACGGATCCTGGGGTTTGCCGATCCAACCACTCCACAATCTCGACGTCCCGGAGCCTCCGGATTTTGTTCTTCCCGGAGAGATCAATCACCGGCCCGATAGCCCAGACGGGCTTGGCCTCTCCACCTCTGCCTCCGGCACCAAATCTCTCCAGATATCGGACGAATTTCGGCTCCAGCTCCGCAAAGGTGTTAAGGAGAATCCCGCTAGCCAGCCGCCACGTGTACTGCATGTGCTGGTAGAGGTGGGTTAGCACAAAGTCCGGCGTCGCCGGCAACCTGGTGAGGGCGTGGGCGACCTCGGGCAGAGGCTTCCCCTCGTCCCAGCATTTCGAATCCCCACACAACCACAGGTGCGCGCCCATGGGGAAGAACATGAACGAACGGATGCCGAACTTGGCCGCCACGGCGGCAGAGCAGCCCATGTATACGTCGTAGATGAGAACTAGGCGTTCGGGAGGCAAACGACCCCGTGATTCGTAGTATTCGTGGCCGGTCAGCTCCGCCATGAGAGCCTCCAAGGGCTCCGGCATTTTCTGTATGAGGTCGAATATCAGGGGCAGCATGTCGCGCGAGATGTTACTGACATTCTGGCGGCCCGCCGGCAGAAGAGACTCCGGGACGGATAGATCCTGGAAATAGAAGGGGAGATCTTCCCATCCCTGCACCCGGGGTCGGAGAATTTCGATGTTTGAAGGAAGGCTAACGTAGATGACTGTCACTCCCTTCGTCGCCAGCATTCTTGAGAGGTGCAAGAATGCATTGAAGTGACTGTGCGCTAAGAAGGGCAACGCTACTGCGTATAATCTTCTTCCTTCCATTGCCTTTTTCCGATCGACTTTGTACGCATTCCGTTTTATATATAAGTCATTCGAAAATCAGCATCCATCAGAAAATAAATAAATGTTTGGACACGATGTGGAGAGGTGAGGAAATAGTCATGATAAACCCAGAAACGAATAATTTAATGTGTGAATTTATTGCATATGTGATGTATTGTGTTGAGAGCAATGTTGTTTGCCTTTTTTAATGTTATAATGTGTTATCTATTTAGTATATTTATTTATTTAATGTTTGATTTGTTAAGTTTTTAATTGTATATATATATATATATTTTTAGGGTATTTATTTATTTAATGTTTGATTTGTTAAGTTTTTAATTGTATATATATATATATTTTTAGGGTATTGAATTTATTTATATATTTAAAAATACAATTTAAATAATAAAAATCCAAATTTTACCTAATTTTGTTTTTACTAATTTTAATAAAAAATTAAAAAAATCAAATATTTAAACGATACCTTTATTTATTAATTTTGAAAAACAACATATTACACGTATTGAACTTTTTGTCGTAAAATACAAGATTCCCTACCGATCAATCACCTGTGCGTCCACGGATTATTATAAGTGTGGCGTTTGTATTATTATATATATAATATGAGAAATATGAGTTTACATAATTAAATAGAGGATACACAAGTATTTATTTATCTATGCAGTATTTATTTATTGGTTTTGGGAGGCAGCACATTTTGAGTTTTTTTGTCGTAACGTAACAAGATTCCTTACCGATCAATCAACTGTGCATCGACGGATTATCATAAGTGTGGCGTTTGGATTGATTATATATATATATATAAAGAGAAAGAAGAGTTTATAATTACTAGCACAGTCACATAATTGTGGTTGATCAATGACGAAAGGCTAATAAGATTAAAAGAATTTTTAAAAGAATATATTAAATTTTATTATTGATTAACAAATAAGTGGTTGAGCTTCATTTATTTGGTGTTAATATTTTAATTTATGTTAATCACTTAGTGGCAATCAGTTAGCTATCAAAGTAATTTTTAAATATGATTAGGTAAATGTAAAAAAGTAAACACATAAACGGATGTCTTTATATTAGCACAGCCTCTAAGTTTATATTAGTAAACGCCGAAAGGCTTACGGCTGTTCGAAAATCCATGCTTTCACGCATGTAAAAACTCATTCACACCAAGCCTACGAAAGTGGTAGCCGTGATGACTGAATAATAACGCATGTATAAACGCATTCACTCGCTCTTTTTTTGATGCGCACTGAAATCGTGGCCAACACTTCAAACGCGCGCGGAGGGGAGACTGGAGGTCGAAACGCTTCACTTCACATCACATCTACGCAGCCATAAACATCTGCACTGGTAAAAAAAAATGACTGCGCTTAAACTTTTTAATTGGCATCCAATGCCTACGCGGCCATACCTATCTGTCCAGTAACAATAATTTAGTAAATCGTGGTCAGCTTAACATATTATCTCTTAATCATTGAACGTGGCAATCTGGTGGTGAGTAAGTAAATTTTTAATTTTATTTAGTAAATGTGAAAAAGTAATCACATAAACGTACGTCTTTATAAATGAGCGAAAGTTAATTTATCAAAATCTTATCCATTGATTAGAGAGGACGATGAAGAATATGCCAGCATCTTCAATTTCCAACCCTAAGACTGAAATTTATGATTAAAAGATCATTAATTGTGCCCATTGTCAATAGGTGTACGCCTTTCTGCGTAAATAGCTAGGAACTTAATGATTGAAATCATAACCATTTATTTTGTGTGACTACTAAGAATATTCCCGCCATATTTAATCCTGTCTATAGAAAACTTATTAAGCACTAAACCCCTATTAAATCTACCCATTATCAATAGGTGTACGCCTTTGGGCGTAATTAAATAAAAAAAATGCAAATGAAAGAGAATAAAAAAAATCTAAATTAAAAAGAGAATAAAAAAATGTAAATTACTTTATGTATTCTTAAACTTAATTTAATTAAATTTAAGTATGTAATAAATTAACTTCCGTTAGTTTTAATTTAGCAGTTGTCACAAATTTCCATTAAAACATAAGTTTTAATTTAGCAGTTGTCACAAATTTCCATTAAAACATAAGTATGTAATATATTAATTTCAGCTTAAAAAGTTGAATGCATTGCTGCCTTTAGAGATGTCACAAATTTAATTCTTCTATCGATAAGGGAATCTTTCTTCTTCTTTTACAATTTTCACATTAATTCAAAGTTTTTTTACATTAATTTTCACTATTCGTAAATAATAGGTCTAAAATATAAAATAACTTCTTATAAAGATAAAGAGTTGTGGATATAAATATTAAATGATCGAGTCATAATCATAGTATTTTTTGGTTGGGATCCATTTTCTAATGTTTGAAAAATTAAATTTATATAAACTTATATTTATAAAAAAATTAAAAAATTCAAATTAATATATAATTGACAAAAGTTTATAAAAGGAAATTGTAACATTTCAATACATTCTTATAATAAAATTAAAATAACTCTAAACAATATAACACTTTAAAATTATTAATTTCATATATAAAATTCACATTCAAAATTTCCAAAATATAATATATTAGTATTAGTATATTAATATATTATAGTAATACATTAATAAAATAAAATAAATCCTAATATTATAAAATTCACATCCAAAATGTCTAAAATATAATATATTCTAGTAATAAATTGATGAAGTAAAAAAACTTTAATGAATTCACATCCAAAATGTCTAAAATATAATATATTCTAGTAATAAATTGATGAAGTAAAAAAACTTTAATGATGTATTAGTATATTAATATATTGTAGTAATACATTAATAAAGTAAAAAAAATCCTAATACTATAAAATTCACATCCAAAATGTCTAAAATATAATATATTAATATATTCTAGTAATACATAGATAAAGTAAAAAAACTTCTTTTGACCTGTTACATAACATTTTAAAAATATTAATTATATATATATAATTCATGTTTAAAATATAATATATTACTAATGTATTAATATATTAATGTATTATAGTAATACAATAATAAAGTAAAAAAGATTCCTAATCCTTTGGCATGTTACATGGACGATAATTTGAGAAACTAGATGAATTGAGCAAACCCTCAATAATATAATATTACTTTAATCCTTTAAAGCATTAATTAACTAATAAATACATTAATAATACATTATTATATAAATATAAAACATTAAAGAATGTCATTATTACATTAATAAATTAATAAAAATAATAGATTAAACCATAAAGTATTAATAGATTAATATATTATTAGTAAAGTATTAATAAAGTATTAATACATTGATGTACTAAAATATAAATGTATTAATTAATTAATACACTAATGTATAATGCAATGTTTTAATGTAACTTATTAATTAATTAATACATTAATACATTGCTAATGTATTACATCAACATGTATTACATTCACTACCGTAGATCATGACTCTATGGATGACCACGAATCTGATTATGGTTTCTTGGTTTACAATGGTTGACCATGGTTAATTATGGTTGACCATGTTCTTGCTTGACCATTACCATGGTTAAATATGTTTGATCTGAGTTGACCATGACCATGGTTAATTGTGGTTGACCTTGGTTTACTATGACCATCGCTAATTATGCTTGACCATGACAATGCTTAACTTTCATAGATATTGGTTGACTTTGGTTTACTATTGTTCACTATGGTTGACCATGACCATGACCATGGTTGATTGTAGTTGACCTTGACCATGGTTGATTATGGTTGACCATGGTTGATTATGGTTGATTATGGTTGACCATGGTTGCCAATGGTTAACCATGGTTGACAGTTGTTGTTGATGACATTAAACAATACCATGGTTAACTTTGGAAGACCTTGGTTGAATTTGGATTTCTATGGTTGGCTATAGTTGAGCATGGTTGAGCATGACCTTCACTATGGTTGAGCTTGGGAGACCATGACCATGGTTGAATTTGGTTGACCATGGTTGACAATGGTTAACTATGGTTGATATTGTCTATCCATAGATAACCATGGATGGCCCCCCTATTGTGTGTGACCATGTTTTGACATTAGTTGACTATGTTGCGCTTCTTGTGCCTCGACATGGTGATTATGTAAAACCATGGTTCATCATAGTGTGACAATGGGAGACGTTTTCCACATTTCTATGTTGGATAATGTCTGTGACATTGTGAAGTTGGGAAATGTTCATCACAGAGCGACGTCGGGAGATGGTCGACACATTGTGACATTGGGAAACTTTTGTCACAATGTGACATTAAGAGATGTTCAACATAATGCAATGACGGTAAATGATTGTGACAATGTGAGGGTAAGGGAATGTTCCTCACATTGTGACATTAGGAAATGCTCGAACATGACCATGACAATGACCATGCTTGACCAAATTGGTAGTTGATAATGACCTTGGTTAACCATGGTTGACTGCGACCGTGGTTTACCATAACCATGGTTGACTGAGACCATGGTTTACCATGACCATGGTTGACCGTGAGAATGGTTGACCAAGGTTGACAATGGATGGTTGTGGCATGGTTGTGATTCACCATAACCTTGGTTGAACCACGACCATGGTTGAAATATGGTCGACGATGATGAAGACCATCATTGGCCATGGTTGACCATGACAATGATAATGGTTGACCAAATTGCTACTTGAGAATGTACTTTGGTTGACCATGACCATGGTCAACATTTTTGGTGGTCAACATTGAGCATGGTTGACTATGGCTTTCCATGGTTTTCTGTGACCATATCTCGAAATTAGTTGACTATGTTGAGATGCATATGGTTGAACATGGTGATTATGTAAAACCATGGTTCGTCATAGTGAGAGATTGGGATATGTTTGTCACAATGCGATTAAGGGAAATGTTCGTGACATTGCAATGCTAGAAAATGTTCATTGAAATGCGACATTAAGAGATGGTCGAAACATTGTGATGTCGATAACTGATTGTGATAATGCGATGCTAGGAAATGTTTGTCACAATGTGACAAGGGAAAAATTTATTGATCC
>JASDQU010735678.1:140705-156780 GCA_032191745.1 Picea mariana
TTATTGGCATCTGGGGTTGGCATTGGTTACTGATCTGTGGCTTTACAAATATCTGTTACCATTCATTTTTATCCTCCTTTTGCATACGTAACTTTTCTTGCAGGTCTTTTCCAGGAAGAAGATTTTTACTTGAAGGATGTCTACTATTCTAAGCTGAAGGATTTTATGGGAAACTACTGCAATAGAGTGCAAGACTGGGTTGCACACATTGACCATCTAATGAAAAACATGAGAAGTGAAGCCTGAGTAGCTTCACATGTTAGGGAAAAAAAATAAGATAAATCAATCAGTCGCCGAGAAATTTAAGTGCAGAACAGAGCAGAGGGATATTCTTTTTGCATGTAATCGAGATTCATCCAGTTTTAAATTTTTGGGTGAGTTTCTGTTTTCGGTGGTTTAGGCGAGCCCGTGTGTGTGCTCACTAACCACCGAAAAGGCTGAATGACTCCATGGCCCAATAGTAAAGGCACAAGGTCTGCTAGGTTCTTGGAGACCTCACAGGGAGGTATCCATCCCAGTTGGAGCCAGATGTTAACTACCAAAAACGCACCAGCATTTTTGAAGGAAATATTCCTAATCTTGTAGAGAAATTTTGACTAGCTTCCCTAGCTCCAAATCCAAATCTGATTGTACCATTGGAAAGCTTACGATCTGTAGATTTCTATCAACTATTGGAACGTGTGAAACGGATATTCCATGGCTGAGAAAATTAATTTTTCCCAAAGGCAGTTTTTTCTGAAAATTCTGACTTTCGGTGGTTAAATTACCCAGGAACTGTTCCAGTCAACCACCGAAAGCTTGTTTTAACCAGAATTTTCAAAATTTCGCCCAGATCAGGAATTTTTGAAGCATAATGAGATGAAACCTCTTGGAATAGACATGTGGTGAATTATCAAGTCCAGCACAACAGTTAGTTTTGACAAATGGTGGAGAAAGGAGGTGTTTCAGAGGTTTTTGATGTCTTTAACAAAGGAAGAAAAGCAGGACACCTGGCCACATCAGCAAATTCGACTTGGTCTCCATTTGAGAATGATCCCTTATCCTTGGGAGGCTGTTCTACACATCATCAAAATTCAACACATTTTTAGGACCAGCTCATAAGAGATTATCCTCCTTTTTGGGCTTTATCCCTATCTTTTTGTAACTGTAATTTGATTTTCTATTTTTAGTATAGCAGGTCCAGTTTTCTAGGATCTGGAAACTGTATGTAAAGGCTATAAAGCCAGGAACATTTGAAGAAGAAAGGGTTCGATTATGGATACAGTAATGCTCTTTGTACTTAGACTTTTCATTTGCTAATACAAATCACAAGTTTCTTTCCATTTTGGTGGCAGTTTTCCATACTTCTTCTTCGCTGATATATTGTTGTCAAACCTTGAATAGATGTTATCCTATTGTTTGGTTCATGACATTATAATCAGTTTCTTCAGTTGTTTATTAGACCCTTCTTTTCACTGGTTTATGAGCAATCTTTTCTTCATCCACTGAAAGCTACCTTACTGTTTAACCAATCTTGGAGAGCACTGTCTATTTGTTTATCATTTTGATGTCTGAATGCCATAAGTTGAATTGAGTTATCCCATTGATCCACCTTTACAAAATACAAAAACATTTATTTCTTAATTTACCAAGCACCTTTGGTCTGCAACCACAAAGGGTTTCTTGGAGCGATAACAGTTGTGACATGTTATTTGTACAGGTTTGGTGCATGGTTGATGCACTTGTTCGTGGTACAGGTTTGGTACAAGTTGGTGCATGGTTGATGCACTTGTTTATGGTACAGGTTGATTACAGATTGAGCTACAGGTTGGTGCATGGTTGATGCACTTATTTATGGTA
This sequence comes from Picea mariana, assembly GCA_032191745.1. Classification (NCBI taxonomy): domain Eukaryota; kingdom Viridiplantae; phylum Streptophyta; class Pinopsida; order Pinales; family Pinaceae; genus Picea; species Picea mariana. Next base: position 142,545 of record JASDQU010735678.1, read on the forward strand.
TAGGTTTATTACGGGTTGTTTGGTATAGGTTTACAGCAATATATCTCACAGTGATAGTGTAACGGTGGTTTCATCATTCTACTTATATTTTAGGGCGATTGGAAGGGGTAAGGACAGGTGGTCGTAGCCACCTTCCAGTTGTAGCCGGAGAACATAGAAGGTCATAGGTTCCTTCTAGTTGTAGCCAGAGAATTGGGGAGCTGGTGCTTCCCTCATTTTGTAGCCTGAGAAATTAGGGGGTTGGAGCCTCCTTCCAGCTACAGTTGTAAAACAAAGGAAGTTGGTGCTTCCAATGAATGTAATTCTTAAAGACATATAAGAAAAAACATTTTGTGGTTTTCTCCTTCTTTGGGTTTCCACATAAAAACATTGGTGGACTGTGTATGTGTATGATTTCTCATTTGTTCATTGTTTATTTACTTTGCAACTATTGGATGATAATGATACATTGATATAACATTTGCATATTGTGTTTAAAAAGGATTAAATTGCTCTATTACTGATTCACCCCCCCTCTCAATAATCCAACAACTGCATAGAATTGTTACTATCAATTTCATGAACATTACACCATATTTAACCATAATATGAATCTATTCTACAATGCATGCAAATAGTATTCATAATCAAACATAGAAAGATAGACAACACCAGATTCTGTAACATCTCCGTATCATTCCTTTATTCATTCTTCTCATCCACCAATTGCTACATTCAAGGACTCTGGAACTCAATATCGAGCATAACATAATATAAAATAATAGTTCACCTAACATAATATAACCAAACTTCATCAGAACAATACCTAATTGAATGCCTAATCTCCCAACCGTTACATGTTTATACAAAATTCTAGGGCTAAAAACCTTAATCTGTTCTTTTCAAAAATACCCCAATACAATGCATGACCAAGTCAATCAACTGGCTGTTCAACATTTTTCTTCTGCTTTTCAATCTGCATGTTGCTATTTTGTTGTTCTTCTATTTCTAGAATGTTGTGTTGCCATCCTTTTGTCATGCTTTATTTTATTTCTTTATTATTTTTCTTTATCCTTTTGTCTGGGCATTGTCTTCCTTCTGAACACTTTCCTCCTGCTATGTTATCTCTAAATTTCTGACGCAGGTGCGCCACCCAGACGTCCGCTCACAGGATCTTTCTTCCTTTTTATCTCAACTCGAAGAACTGGAAGGTTCTTCTAATTCCCTATCGGGAATTTTCCACCCACAGAACTCTACACTGGGTCTCCATTTCTTCTAAATTAACACTAGCCCTTTTTGTTATCGGGTATCCTCCTGTCAGGATTTTGACATTTGAAATGTCCAAACAATTTGGTTTGTCGATCCTCGATCCCTGATATGCTCCTTTGTTGCCTGAGCCCTCAGGCTAAGCCTCTAGTCCCACGCGATCGTTTTCCACAAGACCACAACCTTATATTCCTCCACGTCGGGGCTTTTGGCGTTGAAATCTCGATGCTCTCAAATTACCGTTAGCCCTCCTGGATATAGGCTCCTAGTCCACGTGACCGTTGCCCCATGACCGCAGTCTTATCCCGCATTGGAGCTACGGGGTTTCTAATACCAAAATGCGCTCACCCTCAGAATTTACGATTTCTCGAATCCCGATTCTCCGGTTTGCTGACACCTGGCTTCCACAATGGCCCTTCCCTTCTTTCCGACGTGCTGACAGCTGGCCGCATAGTGGCACCTTCCTCCTCATCGGGGTTTCATGGTTCGCGATTTCAAAAGGCGTAAACACTTCGTCACCAGGATCCCCGATATCCTGATGAACCAAACACTGATGGACGACCCCCTTGTCGGGACTTTCCCCGATGGCGTCGATTTCTTCAACGTGTCCCCCATGATGGACGGTCCTGATTTCTCTGGGGTTTCAAGACTTGTGATGTCCCAACTTTCTTGTCCTCAGGAACTCTGATTTCCCGATGCAGAATATTCTGACTCTCTCCAAATTCCTAACACCTATCTTCCCGAATGGATGGCTCAGATTATGACGGGGTTTTCACTATGGTCTTCCCCGACCTCCTATCCACGGAACTTCTGATTTCCCGAACTCCTGACGCTTTGATCTCCGCCACGTGTCCAACTGAAGGACGGTCTAGATCTTCCTGAGACTTCGGGGTTTCAAATGTCGAAAAACATTCGACCACGGGACTACCGATCCTTCAAATCCCGATTGTAACTCTCGTGCAGCTCCTGTCAGATCAGACGGCTGATGGGTAACTGACCCACGATCCAACGGCTCACGACCCCTGGATCTTGAACTCCCAACGCGACCGTAATCTCCTTGCTTCTTTGGCAGATCCAACGGTTGACGGGATTTTACAAATCCTCTCCTCAAGATCCTGGCCATCGATTTCCTCCCTTTTGCGATTCCTTGAAAATGTCCAAGTATTCCTCCACAAAACTTGTCCTCCTGGGGTGAAAATATGCAACGCCTATCTTAAACACTCCACAACATGAATCTTAGTGCTTCTCCTCGATTAACTTGAAAACCTTATCCCTCTTGAGCTTTCTCACAATTTCAACCTCAAAGAGGGTCTTTGCACGCACTCCTTGCAGCAGTTCTCAAACACCTCCAGTGTTGAGTTCTTTTGACTCTACGCACACCTACAGCAACAGTCCTTCAATACTTCACTCAGTTTCACGACTAAGACTCTCCTTGGCCTACGCACTCCTTGCACGGCTCCTATAACCCAATTTCTCTTCTGGGTGAATGAGAACAAGAGTTAGAATATCCAAGCCTTCTGTCAATGCACTCCTTGCAGGAATCCTTGCTCAGATAGAGAAACAATTGAAACTCATTCCTTCTACTTCCTTTGAGACTTCAATATCAACACATGAAATCATACACTCAGCATAACAGCAAATGCATAACAGGAAGTAAAATACTCATGAGCATATCAATCAACACACACATACACAGAGAACAAACACAACACCATGGACTTGAATCAATTTCTTCTATTAATCCAAATCACTATACATGGGTGTTTCTTCACAACTCTCTGCTTCTCTTCTCAATGATCTAATGATCAGAATTCTTCTAACTATCCAGAATTATGTTACAATGCACAATGAGGGTGTCTATATCCATTTTCCCTCTTTTCTTCTAAAACTGTCTAATCTAGAATTAAAAATCCTATCTACCTGCATTAACTGCTATAAATGCCTCCATCTACTTCAGACGAGAGCGGGGCGCTCAAGGTCTGATTACATTATAACAAGGTGCCTTCATTAAATGGTCTCATTTATATTTGGTGCATCAACTTCAAGGGAAAATTTAAAACTTGTGCTGGCGTGTGCCCAGCTGTCCACTTGCATTCCGCGCTGGCTCGCTTGTCTCGGGTGATGCTCCTGCATCATACTCCCTCACTTGAAAATTTGCATGGGCTCCTGTCCATGAGCTCCTGCACAGTATGTCCATGCTTCTGTATCTCTGTTTCAGTCTCCTAGATGGCGTCTTCAACTGGATGGTCCTTCCACTTGACCAAATATTCAAAATATTGTTTCCTCCTGGTCCTCTTACCCACTCGTTTACCCAGTATCTGTTCCATCTATGGCTTCTCTGCAACTAGCATCTTCTTTTTCCACTGAACCTCTGATTGTTCATCACTTGTTCCTACTTCTCCATCTTTGTATGGATACAAATCTGAGACATTGAATATCGGAGAAATTCCAATCCCATCGGGTAATTCAATCTCATAAGTGTTTTCTCCCATTTTCTTGAAGACCTTGCATGGTCCGATTTTCTTCATCTTCAATTTATTATACGTTCCTCTCGGGAACCTTTCCTTCCTCATATGTGCCAGAACCAAATCACCAACCTCGAACTGAAGTTGTCTTCTATGCTGATCGGCTCTGCGCTTATATTCTCGGCTTGATATCAGCAACCGCTCCTTCACCTGGCTGTGAAGTTCTTTCATTGCCTCAACAAATTCTTCTGCACTGGCGCTCCTAGTAGCAGTCTGTTCCAAATCTCTCAATTCAGAAACTCCTCTCGGCTGTGTGCCATATACAATCTGGAATGGAATTTGGCCTGTACTCCTGTTCACTGAGTCATTATATGCAAACTCTGCTTGCGGCAATATACTATCCCACTGGCTATGGTGCTCTATCACCAAGCTTCTTAGCAAGTCTCCCAGACTTCTGTTTACCGACTCTATCTGTCCATCCATATGCAGATGATAAGCTGAACTAAACAACAAGTTAGTCCCCAACTTCTTCCATAAGGTCCTCCAGAAATTCCCTATGAACTTCGTGTCTCGGTCCGAAACAATACTCCTTGGTAAGCTGTGAAGTCGAACGACTTCTTTGAAAAATAGATTCACGATGTGCATCGCGTCACTGGTTTTCTGACATGGGATAAAATGTGCCATCTTGGAAAATCTATCCACTACCATAAAGATTGAATCAAATCCTCTTTGCATACTTGGCAATCCCAATATGAAATCCATGCTAATTTCATCCCACGGCTTCTCAGGTATGGGAAATGGTTGATAAAAACCCACATTCTACTTCGTCCCCTTTGAATGCTGGAGAATTCTGCATCGGTCTACAAATATCTTGACCTCTGCTCGCATCCCTGGCCAAAAGTATGACTCACTCAGCTTCGTGAATGTCTTATCATGACCGAAATGTCTGGCCAATCCTCCGCTGTGTTTCTCCTTTAACAGATTCTCCCTCATGGAGCAATTTGGAATACACAACTAATTGCCTTTAAACAACAATCCTTCCTGGATCACGTACTCTATCCACTGGCTTCTGTCTCTGAGAACTGGGTTCTCAGCTGCTCCGCACGCTTCTTTAAAATCCTGATCATCTGCATACATGTCTCTGAGATCATCAAAGCCTAATGTCCGGACTTTGAACTCCTCCAACAACAAACACTTCCTGCTCAAAGCATCAACAACTTTGTTAGCAGTACCAGAAATATGTTTTATCACAAAAGTGAAATTTTTCATGTACTCAACCCATTTAACATGCCTCTGATTCAACTTTTCCTGTTGAGTCACAAACTGTAATGCATGGTTATCACTATATAAAACAAATTCCTTCGGAATCAAATAGTGCCTCCATTTTTTCAATGCATGTATGATGGCATAGAATTCCTTATCATACGTGGAGTACTTTTCTTTTGCCTCATTCAACTTATCGCTTAAATATGCAATTGGTCTGTCATCTTGACTTAAGACTGCTCCTATTGCAAACATGCTTGCATCACATTTTACCATAAATGTCGTTTGAAAATCCGACAATACCAGAATTGGTTGTTCCGTAATCTTCCGTTTCAACAAATTGAAACTCTTCTCAGCCTCTTCTGTCCAGTGAAAAGATTTATGTCTTTTCTTCACTGTGTCCATCATCGCTGCGCTAATCCCACTAAAATTTCTGATGAACTTCCGGTAGAAACTAGCCAGTCCATGAAAACTTCTCACCTCAAATATGTTCCTTGGTGATGGCCAATTTTTAATTACCTCCACCTTATCTGGATCCATCCTCAACTCATTTGTCGAAATAACAAATCCCAAATAAATGAGTTCTATCTTCATAAATAAGGATTTCTTCATGTTTATCAACAGCCTCTCCTGCTGTAGTTTCTTCATCACAATGGCCAAATGCTTCAGATGTTTAGCCTTCGTCTTACTAAAAATTAGTATATCATCCAAATATACGATAACAAATTTTTCGATGAAATCCTTCAGGACTTCATTCATCAACCTCATAAAGGTACTTGGCACATTTGTTAAGCCAAACAACATAACAAGCCACTCATACAAACCTTCGTTTGTCTTGAATGTTGTTTTCCATTCATCACCTTCTCTCATGCAAATCTGGTGATATCCACTCTTCAAATCAATCTTTGAAAAAAAAATTTCTCCACTTAAGCAATCCATTAGATCATCCATTCTTGGCAATGGGAATCTATACCTGATAGTTATCTTGTTGATGGCCCTTGAGTCGGTACACATTCTCCAACCTCCATATTTTTTTGTACTGAGTACCGTTGGAACGACACATGGACTCAAGCTTTCCCTGACTAAACCTTTGTCCAATAACTCCTGGACTTGTCTTTTGACCTCTTCATTCTTCTGCGACGTCAATCTGTACGCGGCTTTGTTTGGAAAATTGGCTCCTGGTATGAGGTCTATATGATGACTCACACTCCTCATCGGTGGCAATGAACGAGGTAATTCGTACACCACGATGTCAGCGAACTCTTCCAGTAGTTCCTGAATTTCCCCTGGTAGATCATCCACTCTCGTGCTAGTCAAAATGATCCTTGGTTTCCTGACCACAAATAATTGTGGATCTTCTTTCTTCTTCACCTCCGTAAGAAATTCCTTCCCACTCATGAGAAGTACTGTATTGCTTACTTCCGGCTTCACCTCTTTATCCTCAATTGGATGCAACATATGGGTTCTCCCATTCTTCTCTAGGGTGTATGTGTTCATCCTCCCATCATGGATCACATTTCTATCATATTTCCATGGTCTACCCAGCAATAGATGACAAACATCCATAGGAATAACATCACACAATATCTTATCATTATATCCCCCTATTTTGAATTCAACTAAACATTGTTTAGTGACATTTACCTGATGTCCCTTATGTAGCCATGAAACTTTGTATGGACTCAGGTGATCAGTCATCTCTAGCTCCATCTTCTCTACCATCTCGGTTGAAACGAGATTATCTGTGCTACCGCTATCCACGATAACCTTGCATACCCTGTCCTTGGTCTTGCAAGCAGTCCTAAAAAGACTATTCCTCTGCGCTGAATTCTCCATCTCCTTCTCTGGCGTCAAAAGGACTTTCCACATCACCAGCGATCTTCTGCCTTCAACGTATTCTACTTCAACATCTCGCCTCTGTGCCTCGGCGATGTGAGTCTCTCCAGTTTCTTTCTTTTTCTCTGGACACTCGAATGACCTGTGCCCATTCTTTCCACATGTGAAGCATGTAATTACTCCACCTCTTCCTCTTCCTCTACCTCTGGTACGAGGAAAAGTGTTGTTATCAGCATATCCTCCTCTCTGCTCAGTATGTTGTTCTCTTTGCTCAGCATATTGCCCTTGCTGTGAACTTCCACCTCTCTCTATCTGAGTCTGAGGTTTCTTCCAGTCGTCCTTGGGCTTCTGGGTTCTTTCCTAAGCAACTGACTTGCCTCTGGGCTGACTTCTGCCTCAGCCTCTTTGACTCTGCTTTCGGCTTAGCTTCTCTTCAGCTTTCAGAGCCATTTGGTAAGCATCCTCCACTGTTTGGATGGTTTCCATGCTCATTTCATCCTGAATCTCATACCTCAGGCCATTCATATACCTGGCCACTTTTTCGTCATTGCTTTCGTGATGACCTGCCCTGATATTTAGCCTATAAAATTCCTCAGTATACTCCTTCACTGTCATCATCTTCTGTCTCAGGTTCTGCATCCTCCTGAACAGAGAAATTTGATAGTCCCTGGGGATGAATTTTGCCTTCATCTTTGCAATCATCCTGTCCCAGCTCTTAATTTTCTGCTTACCTTGGCAACTCCTATCATCTTGTAGTTCATCCCACCACAAGGCTACATGTCCCTTTAATCTCATGACAGCATGCCTGACCTTCTTGTCCTCTTCGATATCTTCATAGTTGAAGTAAGTGTCTAGAGCTCTAATCCAATCTAGAAGCTCTTCTACATCCAGATTTCCCTCATAAACTGGAATGTCCGTTTTTACCTTTGTACTCATTCTTGCAATAGCTTTAAGTAAGCGTTCACTTGATGCATCTTCTGTTGGGATTTCTTCTCCTCCATGTCCAGCATCATCTTCATTTTCGGACTCACTGATATCTCCTTCGTCATCTTTGCGCCTTTGCCTTATATCCATGTCCACAATCATAGCACGCAAGTCATGCAGTTCTCTTTCCACTCCTGGATTCTGCACTTGCCTACCCCTACCTCTGGGCATCTCCCTTTCCTCCTCTGGATCGGGTGATTGTCTTTCCCTTCTCCTCAGCGGCATGGTGAAATTCTCCTTCCCTTCTCTACTATAGAAAGAAAAGACTCTTTCTTGTGCTCTGATACCACTTGATGCAGGCGCGCGACCCAGGCACGTCCGCTCACAGGATCTTTCTTCATTTTTATCTCGGCCCAAAGAACTGGAAGGTTCTTCTAATTCCCTATCAGGAATTTTCCACCCACAACACTCTGCACTGGGTCTCCCTTTCTTCTAAATTAACACTAGCCCTTTTTGTTATCGGGTTTCCTCCTGTTGGGATTTTGACATTTGAAATGTCTAAACAATTTGGTTTGCCTATCCCCGATCCACGATATGCTCCTTTGTTGCCTGAGCCCTCAGGCTAAGCCTCTAGTCCCATGCGACCATTTTCCACAAGACCACAACCTTATATTCCTCCACAATGGGGCTTTTGGCGTTGAAATCCCGATGCTCTCAAATTCCCATTAGCCCTCCTGGCTATAGGCTCCTGGTCCACATGACCGTTTCCCCGTAATCGAAGTCTTATCCCACGTCAGGGCTATGGGGTTTCTAATGCCAAAATGCGCTCACCCTCAGAATTCACGATTTCTCGAATCCTGATTCTCCAATTTACTGACACCTGGCTTTCACAATGGCGCTTCCCTTCTTTCCGACGTGCTGATAGCTAGCCACATGGTGGCACCTTCCTCCTCATTGGGGTTTCGCAGTTCGCGATTTCAGAAGGCGTAAACACTTCATCACTAGGATCCCCGATATCCCGATGAACCAAACACCGATGGATGACCCCCTTGTCGGGACTTTCCCCGATGGCGCCGATTTCTTCCACACGTCCCCCCTGATGGACGGTCCTGATTTCTCCGGGGTTTCGAGACTTGTGATGTCCCAACTTTCTTGTCCTCGGGAACTACGATTTCCCGATGCGGAATATCCTGACTCTCTCCGAATTCCTGACACCTGTCTTCCCAAATGGACGGCTCAGATTATGCCAGGGTTTTCACTATGGTCTTCTCGATCTCCTATCCACGGGACTTTTGATTTCTCGAATTCCTGATGCTTTGATCTCTGCCACGTGTCCAAATGATGGACGATCCAGATCTTCCTGGGACTTCAGGGTTTCAAATGTCGAAAAACATTCGACCATGGGACTATCGATCCTTCGAATCCCGATGCTAACTCTTGTGCAGCTCCTGTCAGATCAGACGGCTGACAGGTAACTGACCCACGATCCAACGACTCACGACCCTTGGAGCTTGAACTCCCAACACGACCGTAATCTCCTTGCTTCTTTGGCAGATCCAATGGTTGACGGGATTTTACAAATCCTCTCCTCAAGATCCTGACCGTCGATTTCATCCCTTTGGCGATTCCTTGAAAATGTCCTAGTATTCCTCCGCGGAACTTGTCTTCCTGGGGTGAAAATATGCAACGCCTGTCTTAAATACTCCACATAACGAATCTTACAATGCTTCTCCTCGACTAACTTGAAAACCTTATCCCTCCTGAGCTTTCTCACACTTTCAACCTCAAAGAGGGTCTTTGCACACACTCCTTGCGACAGTTCTCAAACACCTCCAGTGTTGAGTTCTTTTGACTCTGCACACACTTGCAGTAGCAGTCCTTCAATACTTCACTCAATTTCATGACTGAGACTCTCCTTGGCCTGCGCACTCCTTGCACGGCTCCTATAACCCAATTTCTCTTCTGGGTGAATGAGAACAAGAGTTAGACTATCCAAGCCTTCTGTCAACGCACTCCTTGCGGACGACTTCAACTGCACTCCTTGCAGGAATCCTTGCTGAGATAGAGAAACAATTGAAACTCATTCCTTCTACTTCATTTCAAACTTCAATCTCAACACATGAAATCATACACTCAGGATAACAACAAATGCATAACAGGAAGTAAAATACTCATGAGCATATCAATCAACACACACATACACAGAGAACAAACACAACACCATGGACTTGAATCAATTTCTTCTATTAATCCAAATCACTATACATGGGTGTTTCTGCACAGCTCTCTGCTTCTCTTCTCAATGATCTAATGCTCAGAGTTCTTCTAACTATCCAAAATTATGTTACAATGCACAATGAGGGTGTCTATATCCGTTTTCCCTCTTTTCTTCTAAAACTGTCTAATCTAGAATTAAAAATCCTATCTACCTGCATTAACTGCTATAAATGCCTCCATCTACTTCAGACGAGAGCGGGGCACTCAAGGTCTGATTATATTATAACAAGGCGCCTTCATTAAATGGTCTCATTTATATTTGGCGGATCAACTTCAAGGGAAAATATAAAACTTGTGTTGGCGTGTGCCCAACTGTCCACTTACATTCCGCGCTGGCTCACTTGTCTCGGGAGATGCTCCTGCATCACTTTCCTTCTTCTTCCATGCACGTTTCCTTTACTTAAGATTTTTCCCCCAAAACTGTATCAAAACTGCAAAACTATTTCCAAAACTGCATGCCCAACAGATATGTTCATGGCATTGCAATGTTCGTTTAGGTTCATCTCGTTGCGACAGTGGGCTATGTTCATCACATTACAAAGTTGTGTTTTGTATGCCTCATTGTGAAATTTGGATTTGTATGTCACATTGCAACGGTGGGTTTTGTACATCATATTCAGATCTCAAGGTATGTTCCTCAGATTATGGTCATCATGTTGCAATGTAGGGTTTTTTTCATTACATAACAACATTGGGTTATGTTCATGACATTACAACTTTAGGATATCTTCATCACATTGGGATGTCGGGTTATGTTCATCACCATTTCAATCTCAAGCTATGTTCATCTCATAGTGATGTTGGGATATGTTCATCGCATTGCAACATTTGGATATGTTCGTTACATTGTGACATAGGGTTTTTTTTCAGTACATTGCAACATAGTATTTTCTACGTCACATTATGATATCATGTTTTGTATGTAACATTACAAGATTGATTTTAATATGTCAAATTGCAATGTTGAGGTATATTTTCCAATTGGTGATGTCGGGATATGTTCATGGTTGTTCAAAGTCAATTTATGTTGGACTAAATCACAATCTGATGTTGGTGAGAGCTTATGTTTGAATGTGACATCAAGATATGTTCATCACATTGTGATGTGGGGTTATGATCATTACATTGAAACATCATGCTATGTTCGTGACATTGTAACATCAACACATTGCAAAAAAGAAGTTTTGGCAAAGTTTTTTGAAAAAAATCTATTGAAAATTTTCCTTTGTCACATAGATATGAATTTTGAATTGATGCAATGTATCGCCTGTAAGGAAACTTCCCTACAATGTGATATAGGGAAGTTATGTTGGACTAAATCACAATGTGATGTTGGTGAGAGTTTATGTTTGAATGTGACATCGAGATATATTCATCACATTGAAACATCATGCTATGTTCGTGACATTGTAACATCAACACATTGCAAAAAAAAAGTTTTTGTCAAGTTTTTTGAAACAAATCTATTGAAAATTTTCCTTTGTCACATATATATAAATTTTGAATTGATGCAATGTATCACGTGTAAGGAAACTTCCCTACAATGTGATGTAAATTAAAACTTGATCATAATTTAATATATTTATATGAAATATTTTGTCACTTGCGTATTCCATAAAATATTTCATATTCCATAAAATATTTCATAAAATTCACTAGGCTTAATAAAAGTGCCTCTTTATCAATTACGCATGTTTATATTTATCTCAAACATGAGATATATGCAATGCATATTGAGGCTATTAATAGAGATGGATCTTAAAGAAGGAATTAAAAAAAGGGTTAAATATGAAAGTTCAAATTTTATGAAAATACTTCTATTTTGTACATTTATAAATATGTAAACTCATACAAATTAAAGGTCATAATAACAATACCCTCGAAGTTGATATTATATATATGATAGTGAACATTTTTAGTAAAGTTTTGATTAATATTGCACAAATACAATCTATGTCAATGTGTATTTAAACAAATTTAAGAGGCACTCACTAAGCAACAAAATTTATGTCGAAACACTAGTTGTGAAGGGGAAAATGATAGACTGTGGTCACTCCTCTATAGAAATTCTCCCATGATTATCACCACCATTTCTCAGCTTAGTCACCTAATGATAATCAAATTTAAAATTGAAGGACCATGGAACAAGAAAGTCTATTTAAACATTTGAGTTCTACAAAAGAGTAATACTAGTAAACCTAGCATAAGGGGTTTTAAATTTAAAATTTCTTAAATGGACATGCAACAAAGGGAGAAAATGACCATCTAGGTTTATAGCGCCACCATTTGACATGGATGCTTCGATCAAATCCATGTTGTCATTGTTACAGTCGATGTATGAAACACCATCAGAGGAAGTTATAGGCCTTTTCCCAAGGGATTGTAATGGAGGAGATGGGATTACTATTAATTTTCGGTCCGAGCGGAACACTCCATTGTCGGATGGGATTTCAACTTTGGTAGACAGGACAAAAATCTTAAAATCATGCTAGGGATTCCAATGTCCATGGTTATGTAGAAAACCATGCTAGGGATCCCAAAATGGTCTGGGAGTGGAAACATTTGAAAATTTCCATGTCAATGCAAAGAAATTACCACGCTAGGGTTATTACAATTATCATGGCAGGACGAAAATCTTAAAATCATGCTAGGGATTCCAATGTCCATGGCTATGTAGAAAACCATGCTAGGGATCCCAAAATGGTCTGGGAGTGGAAACATTTGAAAATTTCCATGTCAATGCAAAGAAATTACCACGTCAAGGTTATTACAATTATCATAACAGGACGAAAATCTTAAAATCATGCTAAGGATTCCAATATCCATGGCTATGTAGAAAACCATGCTAGGATCCCAAAATGATCTGGAAGTGGAAACATTTGAAAATTTCCATGTCAATGCAAAGAAATTACCACACCAGGGTTATTACAATTATCATGGCAGAGTTATTTTAAATTATTACCGAGCATTACCACGTTGTCATCAAACATAATGACGCCATGGTTATTTCAATTACCCAACATTACAATGACAACCTTAATGGAAACACCAACTTTATCAATCAAGAATTATGATGCATGGAATCCACCATAACCACGTTGGTCATGGCATGCTTCATATCTAGGAAGATGTGGCCAAAATGAAATGTCTACCCAATATGACACTTGCCATTTAGAAAAATGTGGCAAAAATAGAAATTAGAGGTTGTAAAAGGCTAATAGTGAAGAAATGAATGTTTAAAGTGAAGTAATTTTGCCTACATTTGTAAATATGTTTTGTGGAAATTCTTAATTTATTGTAGTAATTTCTTAATCTTATAAGTTATTATAATAATTTTTTAATTTTATTAAGTAAAAGTGAAATAATAAACAATTAAAAGTAATGATAAATGTAAACATTCATAAATGTAAGGAAAATGATATTAGTAATCTCATTTATTGATTTAGAGATGAGAATTCTTATTCATAAGATTAGGGTTAGGGTTTTTAATCAAATGAATGATTAATCCAATTTCTCAACTTAAAAATGTTTAAATAATAATTTCTTGCAATAATTTCTAATTATACTTACCTTATTAAAAAACAAAAAAGAACATGTATATACACAAAATAATTATAGAACCAAACTCTTATGTTAATGTAATATGTGTAATTTAATTAAAGGTTGATAATATGTTTTTGATTTTCATAAAAAAATTCGGAGATATATTTTTAGATTTTTAGTTGTTCAGATCTATCTTAACTCCAGATTTTCCAAGAGTGGAGACAGATCAAATCTCTAAAAATGCAATTTTTTAACCTTTCCATACTTTTATATCTTTAGATGTACTTTTAAATATTTAGATCTATCTTAACTCCTAATCTACTAAGAGTGGAGAGATCAAATCTTTAAAGGTGCAAGCCTTTAATCCTTCCTCAAATTTTGTTCATAACATATTGCAAATGACAAATATTTTCTTATGTGAAATTTTAATAATATTATTTAAAAGAATAAATTTATTATTAAAAATCAGTTTTTTTTTTAAATATTCAATAATTTTACATATATTTATAAAATCATAATAAATTTTACAATCACAAATATTTTATTTTCAACCTTTTTTTTTAATATATATATATATATATAACTTACATCATTAATTTAATCACGATTTCTATATATATAATGGTTAATATTCATTAAAACTAAAAATTTTAATTCAAATGCTACAATCACAAATATTTTGT
>JASDQU010735678.1:156985-176631 GCA_032191745.1 Picea mariana
ATATATATAATGGTTAATGTTCATTAAAACTAAAAATTTAAATTCATGAATTTAAATTTAAATTTTTAAAGGTCGTAATTTTTAACAAAGAAATAAAATAATAATAATTTTATACATGGATCGCCCAAAAAAATATAATAATAATAAGTTCAATGGATCGCCCAAACACATTTACTACATGATCGTACTGAAATCTTTCCACTTGGAAGTGTAATCCAACTTCGCAAAATTCACTAACCACTAAAAAAAGAAATTAAATTTTTCTAATAATCTAAGACGAGTACTCAACAAACGCATCCAAATTTTTCCACGCTGCTCCCCCCTCATTAGAGATGGTCGCAGCCGCCGCTATACTTACCGCCTTTACTCTCCGCTTCATCTCCTCCGCCGCCTCGTCCACCGCCATTAATCTTCGCACAGCTCTCTCCACCTCTTCTCTTTTAGCCACGTCATCCTTCATCTTCAGCTCCACCGCCACTTTTGCCTCCTCCACCAAAAGCAAAGCGTTGGCCGGCTGGTCCGATTGCAACGGCAACGTGATCATTGGAACTCCCGCCGCCACGCTCTCGAGAACCGAATTCCATCCACAGTGGGTAATAAAAGCCCCCGTCGCTTCGTGTGTCAAGATTGCCGCCTGTGGCGCCCACCAACACTCAATAATGCACCGCCCCCCAAGCCTCCGCTCGTAGCCATCCGGGAGCACCTCCGCCTTCCACTCCTCAGCCGTCAAAGAGAAGTCCTCGGCGAGTTTTGAGTCCGGAGGGCGCAGCACCCACAGGAAAGGCTGTCCGCTGGCCTCCAGACCCAGTGCCAGCTCTGTCACCTGCGCCGGCGAAATATACGACTCCGACCCGAACGAAACGTACACGACGGATCCTGGGGTTTGCCGATCCAACCACTCCACWATCTCGACGTCCCGGRGCCTCCGGATTTTGTTCTTCCCGGAGAGATCAATCACCGGCCCGATAGCCCAGACGGGCTTGGCYTCTCCACCTCTGCCTCCGGCACCAAATCTCTCCAGATATCGGACGAATTTCGGCTCCAGCTCCGCAAAGGTGTTAAGGAGAATCCCGCTAGCCAGCCGCCACGTGTACTGCATGTGCTGGTAGAGGTGGGTTAGCACAAAGTCCGGCATCGCCTGCAACCTGGTGAGGGCGTCGGCGACCTCGGGCAGAGGCTTCCCCTCGTCCCAGCATTTCGAATCCCCACACAACCACAGGTGCGCGCCCATGGGGAAGAACATGAACGAACGGATGCCGAACTTGGCCGCCACGGCGGCAGAGCAGCCCATGTATACGTCGTAGATGAGAACTAGGCGTTCGGGAGGCAAAAGACCCCGTGATTCGTAGTATTCGTGGCCAGTCAGCTCCGCCATGAGAGCCTCCAAGGGCTCCGGCATTTTCTGTATGAGATCGAATATCAGGGGCAGCATGTCGCGCGAGATGTTACTGACATTCTGGCGGCCCGCCGGCAGAAGAGACTCCGGGACGGATAGATCCTCGAAATAGATGGGGAGATCTTCCCATCCCTGCACCCGGGGTCGGAGAATTTCGATGTTTGAAGGAAGGCTAACGTAGATGACCGTCACTCCCTTGGTCGCCAGCATTCTTGAGAGGTGCAAGAATGCATTGAAGTGACTGTGCGCTAAGAAGGGCAACGCTACTGCGTATAATCTTCCTCTTCCTTCCATGGCCTTCTTTCGATCGACTTTGTACGCATTACATGTTATATATATATATAAAGAGGTGCCACATCGTTTTTTAGTCTTGAGTATACTATATATACAAAAAGAAGTGCCACATCTTTTTTAGTCCGTCTTGAGTTTACATCTCAGTCTTGAGTTTATATCTCAACACCGTCTTGAGTTTACATCTCAGTCTTGGGTTTATATCTCAGTTACTCTCATGAAGTGGAGTTCTGCATGACAATCTCTGTAATAATCTTACCCAAATGGTGAAGTAGAGTTTTGCATGACAACCTCTGTATTATTACAAAGTGTTGCATGTATATTGTGGTATTATCATCATGGTCAGGACTAGGTAGCAATTGACTTCATGGTTAGTTAACTAAGATTAAGAAGCAGTTCACTCCCCAATTGTGTGTTTATGTAACTCTAGATCACTATTATGACTTTTTTTCATTCTACTATCTTCTTTTTTTTTTAACAAACTTCTTTTTTTAACAAACTTTATGTGTTAAAAGAAAAACGTTTTAAAAAAAACTCACAAATAAATTCTTATGTCTTCCTTTTATAAAAAAAACAAAATATTATAAAAAATATATATTATATTGTCAGTAAAAAATACTAAATAAAGTTAAAAAATAAAATATTCTAAAAAGCTATATCATCTTGTCAATGAAGATACTATAACATAGTTGTTATCATACTATGTTATTTTTTTTAATAGATAAATATAAATAATATGAAATATAACATATTGTGAATGAAAATACTATGTTACATTATTATAATGTTAAAAAAAAATAGTTGTTATAGTTTTTTAGATAAGAATAAATGTATTGAGACAAATTTTTTATATCACTAATGAATTAAGTTTTATTATTATAAAAAATAAAAATGTTAAAAAAAATTAACAAAACTACTAAATAATTTTTCATAATACTTTTTACTTATAAAAATTGATATAAAAGTCCATTTTATAACTTTTTTTTACCTATAAATTAAATTTAAAATTCTAATATTAATAATAAAAGTTTAATAGTTACCCTAGTGAATTCTCATAATCAACTCCACCCACTCAATTGGTTTGGAATTTGAATTTTGTTTTTATAAAAAATTGTTAAAAACACATTGTTTGGAATTTGGAAAAAAATGTTGTTTATTATTTTTGTAATGTTCTGTTTTATATATTATTATATTAATGTGACATATATTAATGGTAGTTTTTTTTTTTTTTTTTAATTATTATTATGAAAACCCTAATCTAGATTGGGACAATTCAATTTCGATTTCTTAGGACAACAATTTCTTTGTACCAATCAATGTCACCCAAACCATGTTGAAGTTCATGATATCAAGTGAAAATCTTCTAGTCGTTTTCCATAATAGTTATTCCATTTTTAATCCTAATAACTCTTTGAATCCTATTATTTTCGAGTATTCCTCCTCAACACTAACATCTCATAATAATGAGACTTCTTCTCACATTTCCACTACTAACTCTAGACCTAATCCTGTTGAAAATCAAAGGAACACATGTGCTTCCTTATCTAATTTTCATATTCTCTCCATATCTTTCACTTCTTTCGACAACCTTAATACCAATAAAAATATTCTCTCTCGTACCCCAACCTTCTTCTACCTTTATTCCATCCACAGTCATAAATTCATCATCATTTAAATTAGACCCTCCTACCTTCCAACTTCTTGAAAAAAGTTTTAATTTCGCTTTAATTTCTAGATGTATACTAGTGTAAGAAATTATTTCCTTCATTGACTCCATTACTCATAACCTTCTAACTCTCAAAGCTAGAGAAATTAGGCACAATTGTGGAAGAACTCTTCGTTGTTCCAAGCCTCCCAAAATTAACTTAACTAAAGAACAATTTCAATCTATTTGTCACCTTAATGATAACCTTGACATCATTTTCTTCAAAGGTGATAAACATAATGTTACCATTCTTATGATTACCTTCGACTATAATTTTAAAGTTGTCGACCTTCTTTCTTCCTCAACTTATAAACCTCTTGCTAAAAACACCATTAATACCATTACCCGCTTGGTTATGAAAGCAATCAAACATTTTTCCCTGAACCCTAGCTTCTAAAAACATATCATTCCTCACAACTTCCAAACCACGAGGATCTATCGACAACCCAAAGTCCATAAAAAACACATTCATCTTAGACCTATAGTTAGCGCCATGAGATCCCCACTCATGGCCTTGATCAATTTATTGTTAATAAGTTCCAGAAATTCGTTGGTAAAACCTCCTCTTTTATTAAATACTTCGTTGATTTCATTCAAAAACTCAGAATATTCACCTTAAAAAAAGAAACTGTATGCCCGCATCCACCGTTATACTCATTGCCTTTACTCTCTTCTTCATCTCCTTCACCACCTCGTCCACCACCAATAATCTTCGTACATATCTCTCCACCTCTTCCCTTTTAGCTACGCCATCCTTCATCTTAAGCTCCACTGCCACTTATGCCTTCTCCACCAAAAGAAAAGTGTTGGATGGATGGTCTGATTGCAGCGACAACTAGATCATTGGAACTCTCGCCGCCACGCTCTCCAGAGCTGAATTCCATCCACAATGGGTAATAAAATCCCCCATCGCTTCGTGTGCCAAGATTGTCGCATGTGGCTCCCACCAACACACAATAATGCATCGCCCGCTAAGACGTCGCTCGTATCCATCCGGGAGCACCTTTGCCTTCGCCTCCTCATTCGTCAAAGAGAAGCCCTCTGCGATTTTTCAGTCTGGAGGATGCAACACCCACAATAAAGGTTGTCCACTCGCCTCCAGACCCAGTGCCAACTTTGTCACCTGCACTGGTGAAATATACGAATCTGACCCGAACAAAATTTACACGACATATCTTGGCGTTTGTCGATCCAACCACTCCACAATCTTGACGTCCCAGGGCCTTCAGATTTTGTTCTTCCTGGAGAGATCAATCATCGGGCCGATATCCCATACAGGCTTGGCGTATCCACCTCTGCCTCAAAAAATGTTGTTTAGGGTCTCAAAACAACCCCGAAAGTTTAGGACCCGAAAATTAAGAAAAAATCTGCCAAAATGGAAATTGGTCTTTGAGCTAGTGGAATAGGTGGGTGGCCACCGATATCCACCTAGATCATCCCTCCCCCATTAGGAAGCAATGGTCTTCATTACTTCAAGTTCTTGCATCAGATGAGGAAAATTCTATTGAACCTCACTCCTGGTGAACCGCTTTCCCTCATGAAGAAATTGCCCTGCTTTGATGACCCAATAGAGTTTGATAGTCCGTTGAAGGGTGTCCTTTTCTTGGTGTCCATGATATGATCAAATATCTCTTGTTTGATGCAAGAAGGATTGTGTCCGCATCCAAAGTGTCCAAGAGAGGTGGAAAATATGGTCGGAGCAATTCCACATTAAATATCGGGTGCAATCCAAAGTAAGGAGGGATACTTAATTCAAAATCATTCTCACCCACATCCTTGGTGATGGTGTAAGGCTCGTATGAGAGTGGGTGTAGATTTTGACGGGGTCCTATGAGGTGCTCTTTTTGCAAAGGTAGCTAGACCTTATCTCCCAGCTAAAATTTGTGCGATACCCGATGTTGATCATGTTGATGCTTGTACTTGGGATTGGATTTCTGCATAATATCATGAAATTATTGTTGGATGTGGTAGATGCGCTCAACAAATTTGGCTTCCCGATCAGCCTTTGTTTGAGCATGGGAGGACTCTTTTTGTGTGGCTACAATGGGAAGAGTTACATCAATGGGGGCCAATGGTTGGAACCTGAAGCACACCCATAGCTATATTGAACATAAGGAAGGATTTCATCCCATGTGCATGGATGTTTGGAATTATACATTCATAGGATATGTACAATCATCATGTTTACTACCTTTGTTTGTCCACCAATCTGTGGATGGAAGGTTGTTGATTTGGTCAACTTAGTGTCCATCATCAACCATAGGCTGGACCAAAAGGTGCTCAGGAACCTACTGTCTTAATCATCAATAATAGTTTATGGTAGCCCAAAATGAACCCAAACATGTGTGAAGAAGAGCTTGGTAGTGGCCTCGGTTATGATGCTCTACTTGCATGGTGCTAAAATTTACATCTTAGAGAAGTGATCGACGACCACGAAGACACATTCATTTCCACGTTTGGTTGAACGAAAACCAGACATGTGGTCCATGGAGATGGACTCCCAAGGCCTATCCAGAGTAGGAAGAGGGGTGTGTATCCCCTGTTTCTTGATTGAGGGCTTGGATGGTGCAAGCGATGTAGGATTTGATGTACTTGTGAACATATTATCGAAGCTTTGGAAAACAAAATTGATTATGGAGTACTGACATTGTATTTTCTACACCAAAATGTCTCGTTTCCTGGCTGTAATGAGCTTCCCAGATCATCTTCACACACTCGCTTGAAGGAACACAGAGGTGGATCAGATGGCATAATAATCCATCATGGAGATCAAAGTTGGGAATTGTTTTTCCTATGCTCAATGTCTGATAGGATGTAGAAAAGTTAGATTCGGTATTCTATAATTGTGGCCATCCAGATGCCTCATGTCCATAAGAGTTGAGAACTGCAGTGAGTGATGCCATAAGGGGTTGACTCAGGAAATATCCGATATGATTGGTGTTACCCTTCTTATAATTGATATTCAAGTGGAATTGTTGCAGGTATGTAGCCCACTTCTAATGGTGATCATTTTTTAACTTTCCTTATGTCTACAAGAATTGCAGAGGTTTGTGATCAGTGTGGATGACTATTTCCTTCCTCAAAATGTAATGCTTCCACTGTCGACATTCCTGCACAATGGAGTACATCTCTTTGTCATAGGTGAGGTATCTCTGAACAATATCTGATAGAGTTTCACTGTGATAGGCTACCAGATGTCCATGCTAAGTGAGGACTACACTGATACCATAATCTGAAGCATCTGTCTCAATCTCAAATGGTGGTTGCACGTGTGGTAGAATGAGTATTGATGTTGAGGAGAGGCGGGGTTTCATATTCTCGAATGTTTTTTGTTGGGGAGCATACCACACAAACTTAGCCTCTGTGCTACCCTTAGTCACCTGACTTAGGGCCAAAGCTGTATGAGAGAACCCCAACACAAACCGTTGGTAGAATTTAGCAAGGCCCAAGAATCTGTAGATCTCAGTCATTGTATTCAAACCCAGCCAATCTCAGATGAATTGGATCTTGCATGAATCCATATGTATATCCTGCTCATCGATGATGTGTCCCAAATATTGGACTTGCTGCATGCCAAAGGAACACTTCTCCAAATTCGCATATAACTTGTGTTGTTATAGGGGGGTCAATACCTGGTGAATATGATCCAAATGTTCCTCCTAAGTTTTGTTTAAGAGGAGGATGTCATCCAAATATAAAACCAGAAAGGAGTTTGTGAATGGCTGTAATATATCATCCATCATATGCATGAATGTGGTCAGGGTATTAGTCAAGCTGAAAAGCATGACCAACCACTCAAAGAGGCCTTCTTTGGACTTGAAGGTTGTCTTCCACACATCTTTTTACTCAATCAGTACCTGGTGGTAACCTGAATTTAGATCAATTTTGTTGAAAAACTTGGCTCCCTTGAGGTGATCGATAAGATCATCAATTCGAGGTATTGGGTATCGATTCTTGACTTTGGTCTTGTTCGGGACTCTGTAATCAATAAAATGTCTCCATGTATTGTCCTTCTTCTGTACTACAATAATTGGGCTCCCGCAAGGTGAGGAGCTTGATCTGATGTGGCCCTTCAAAATTTACTCTTGAATATGGCATTTTAATTATTCATTCTCAATAAAAGAATGCATGTATACATGATCATTATGTAGAGGAGCATTGGGTGTCAGATCAATTGAGTGTTTTACCGGACAATGCATAGGTACCCATGTAGGTGAGGCGAATATGTCTTTGTAATCCTTGAATATTCCATCCACATCTTGTTGTTGGGAAGAGAGACCTCATGGATAGGTTTTGGCGATTGCAATGACCTTTTTTTCACTTTCTGATTGACAATCTCCCGATATGAGAAATCACCTTTCTGCACTTCTTCCTAGAGATCAACGAGACTGTGGTGTTTCAGACTGCCTCCAGTCGGGGATGATTTTAAGAATGAAAATTTATTTTAAAATGTAGAAACCTTGGCGAATCTTACTAATCCTTCATATGTCAACTATAAATGTTTGGCGATATTTTTGTAAAAATATTCAAATTTATAAGTATTTTATATAGTTTTTATAAAATTTTGGCGATTTTTAAGGTAAAATAATTTTATCATATAGAATTTGGGCGAATCATTTTCAAAATAGCGAATCTTATTTTTGGAAAAACCATGGAAAATTAGCCCATGAGCAAAATTTAGCCCCTAAAATCATCCCTGCCTCCAGTACCCTGTACAGTTGATATGCCCATTACACATCATTATTTTTGGCTTGGTATGATTATCCTAGAGTTTCCCATCCTTTCTTTGTCCATTGGCATGGGTGTTAGGGACACCATTACCATACTTTGGTTGTTGTGGATTTGCATACCTGAACTTCCTCTTGAATTTCTGCTCAATTTTGAATACATATCGATAAGCGGCTCCCAATGATGATATGTCCAGAAAATCCATTTAGGTTTAGATGTCCATGTGCATAGCCCCATGGTATTTTAGGACTAGATGTTTCTCAGAGTCTCCAAAATGGGTCTAGGAAGGCCTAAAAATCAAAGTGCTCAGAATTGCTTCAAAACGTACGTGTGCATAGAACTTGTCGTTACAAATCCAACGCAACTTGAATAGGCTAAAAAAAACATCGTATGAGAAAGATATCATGTTCTGTTTGTTTTTCCAAACATACAAAATTTTGCTGGCTATACAGTCCGTACACTGCTGACGTGGAAATTGGTCGTATAGTCCATACGACCGTATAGGTGACATGGTAGTGTTTCATTGGAAATTGCGTGTACCAGTCCATTGGTGACACATGGCAGTGATGTGGGTGAATTGGATGTTGACACGTGGCAGTTAGAGGGCAAGTGTTATGGTGCCACATGGCACCCCTCCATTGGTTGGTTGTGGTAAAATTTTTATGGACTCAACAGGAGTCAAACCCATGACCTCCAGTCTGAGCGGAGCATTTTGGTAGGGCTGGGATACCAACCCACCCACAGATTGTTACTTACCCCTATACTTTTTCATAACTATTTGAGTTGCAGTGGAGTTCCATTCTGTAGAGAAAAGGGTTAGGGCCTAGCCCCAGCCCTCGATGAGTCACCATAGAACCTTACCACCAGACCACTCATTTATACTTTGGCAAGAATTTGTGGGGATAACACCCGGCTGGCCGAGCTAGCACGCCAACCAGGGCATGTGTCCAGGATCTAACGACCGAGGCTTACCACATGCGATCACATGGAGATATAGGTCGTGGCCACATGAGCCAAGCCACATGACTAGGGGCCAACACATAGCGCTTGGCCACATGGAGGGCGCACACATGACCAAGGGGTCGAATTTCAGGGGTTGCACTCTATTTTTTCCCAAAAGTGGGTTTTTTAACTATATATTAAGATTTTATTTTATTTTTCAACTAGTTTTGGGAGATTTTGGCCATTATTGGAGGATCTCGAGCTCTTTTTGAGGCCATATCTTGGGGGGAAGTTGGGATTTTGTTGCCAAATTCAATCCTATACAAACCAGAGGTTCTTGGCAGCCTAGACAGGTTCAGAAGAGGAGAAATTATGAATAATTTTAAAGCAAAAGCCATTTTTATGCAGGGAAGCCATTGAGGAGAGCAACTTTGCAAGTCATTTACAGGAGCTTCGTTTATCCATTTTCAGTGCTTTCAGTTGTGTTGGGTTCTTGAGATCTAGAAGAACATAACCAAATCATTTTATAATCCATTTGGAATTTTTTTGATGTACTTTTGAATCTTTTGAAAAGAAATAAGAAAGCCTCACCCACTGAGACAAAGGCCTATAGATGTAGGCAATATTACCGAACTTCGTTAACAATTTTTTCTGTTATGGTTTGCTGATTATTGTTCTTATTTCTAGATCTATATATATTATTATGGCTTCCATGTTATATCATCAATTCTTCCTCTTTCATCAATTTCTTAAATGGTTAATGAACTCATGTTTTTAAAACTCAACCATAGTCTTTAAAAAATATTTTTGGATCAAGTGGTATCAAAGCAGGTTGACGATTGGTTTTTGAGTTTGCATGATTACTAGGGAAAATATGAATCATGGTGAAGGCAAGATTGTTGAAGAGAATCCTGAGATTGGATTGAGAAAGAGAACTTCTCAAAGTGAGAAGATGGCATCGGAAGAGGTACTTTCTCATGAGGAGAAAGAGTTTCGAAAGACTTTGTTCGCCATGTCGAAGATGATGAAGGTTTTATATGATGATTACCTGGAACGAAAGAGACCAAATCTAGGTGAATATTGAAAGGCCAAAAATGAAGAAGGAGAGGATCCTCCTTAAACTCCTCCTTCACCTCCTTCTTCTCCATCAAATTCTTATTCTTCAAGTACAAGTTCCAAATCCACCGCAAGAAAACATTCCCATAAACATAAAAATGCAATTCATTTACTTAAGCTTGATGTGAAATTTGAATTACCCATGTATGATGGTGAAATCAATGCAGAGAAGCTTGATAATTGGGTCAGACAGATGGAAGTTTATTGTAGTGTGCAACAAATCAAGGATGAGGCAACTCAAATCAAGTTGGCATCGCTTCAATTTGTAGGAACAACACTCATCTAGTGGAAAAGAAAGTTGAAAAATGACATGCAACAAGTGGGTAATGTATTTCCATCATGGCATGCTTTTGTTTCTGCAATTAGAAAGAATTTTTTTCCTTTGGGTTATAAAGACAAGGATTTAATTGAATGGCAAGATCTTAAACTAAGAAAGGGACAAACAGTGCATCAATACATAGATGAATTTCATAAGATGGCATTAATGTTAGACATTCCATTACATACCCAAGAAACTCTTATGAATTATATATGAGGTTTACCTTCACATATTCATAACACTGTATTTATGTTTGGACCTACTAATGTTGATGAGGTTTTTGTTCAAGAAACATACATTGAGGCAGGGAAAACAGGAGTTGGTGTATCAGGGGAATCGTATTCAAGAAAAGAGGACAAAAGGAAGTGGAATAGAAAGAAAGAAAATTCAGTGGAAAGAAAGGAAGAGAAGCTCTCTTGCAAGCATTGCAAGAAAGAAGGGCATGATGAGGACCATTGATGGAAATTGCATCCCGAGAAGAGACCAAAATGGTTCAAAGAGAGAAAAGGGAGGCAAACAGTTGCAGCAGCATCACAAATAACATACTTGGGATCATATTCGGGTGATGAGTCTACAATTAAAGCAGTTGGTTTGACAGGTAAACTTGACAATGGATATGATTCTAGAAGTAAATTGTTTCACACAAGGGTCATAATGAGGAATACTAAGGTCGACACATTGATAGATAGTGGATCTCAATCTAACTTGATTTCAGAGGAAGTGGTTAAACAATTGGGATTAAACACTCAGATGCATCATAAGCCTTACTCACTTAAATGGATAAGCAACAATCATAAATTGCACATAACAAAGCAATGCACATTAAAGTTTGAAATTTCATCTAATTTTGTGGATGAGGTAACGTGTGATGTGGTGCCACTCAATGAATGTGGAATGGTCTCAGGCAGTCCTTATTTGTATGATCGCAAAGCAATATTCTACAAGGAACAAAATCAATATCACTTAATCAAAGCAGGCAAGGAATATGTTGTACATGCTCATCACTTAAAAGAAAATCAATCTCTTCAAACAATGGAACAATTAAGGAAGGCATATCATGCAAGAAACACACCTATAATTGTCCCAAATCAAGCAATTGATCTTAAGCAGAACATGAGATGATTGTAGAATGGAAGATCAATCATGCTTTGCTTCAAGATAAGTTAATGTCGTGCAAGTATTACAAACATATTAGCTCATTTGCAGTCATATTTGTGATGTTATCATTGCTAATGTTGCAACATGGATGATAGTGGATTCGGTAATATGTGACAGAGTACAAGCGACTAACAATATGTTGTTAGTTGTCATGGATTTTTTGCAATTGATCTTGATGAGACAGGTGCACAAGATAAATTTTAAAGATAGAGAACAATTGGGGTGGCCTATCCCACACTTGATGACTGTTTAGTATCATTTTGGAGGACCAAAATCTCTTAGTGGGGAGGCATGATCCAAAATGGATCTAGGAACCAAAATGGGTCCAGGAAGGCCTAAAAATCAAAGTGCTTGGAATCCCTTCAAAACAGACATGTGGATAGGCCTCTTCGTTATGAACCCGACGCAACTTGAATGGGCTCAAGCAGACATCATATGAGGAAGATATAGTGTTTTGTTCATTTTTCCAAACAGATAAAATTTTGTTGACTGTACTGTCCGTACAGTGTTGACGTGGTAGCTGGTCGTATAGTCCATACGGCCATACAAGTGACATTGCAGTGATGCATTAAAAGTTGCATGGACTAGTCCATTGATGACATGTTCTAGTGATGTGTGGGAAAATTGGATGTTGACACATGGTAGTTAGAGGGAAAGTGTTATGGTGCCACGTGGCACCCCCATTGGTTGGTTGTGGTAAAAGTTTAATGGAATCCATAAGAGTCAAACCTGTGACCTCTGGTCCAGGCGAAGCATTTTTGCAGCGTCAGGCTACCAGCCCACCCATACATTGTTGCTTACTCCTATACTTGTTCATAACTATTTGAGTTACAATGGAGTTACGTTCCATGGATAAAAGGGTTGGGGCCTAGCCTCAGCCCTCGATGAGTCACCATAGAACCTTACCACCGAACCACTCCTTTATACCATGGCACTGATTTGTGGAGATAGAAACCGATCGGTCGAGCTAGCCCGCCAACCAGGGTGCATGACCAAGAGCTAATGATCGGGGGTTACCACATGCGAGCGTGTGGAGATATAGGTTATGGCCACATGAGCCAAGCCACATGCCCCCTGGCCAGTGCATAGCGCTTGGCCACATGGAGGGAGCGCACATGACCAGGGGCCCAAATTTGGGGGGCTACACCCTATTTTGGCCCAAAAGTGTGTTTTTTAACTATATATTAATATTTTATTTTATTTTTCAGCTAATTTTGGGAGATTTTGGCCATTATTGAAGGATCCAGAGCTCTTTTTGAGGCCATATATTGGGGGGAAGTTGGGATTTTGTTGCCAACTTCAAGCCTATATAAACCATAGGTTCTTGGCAGCATAGACAAGTTTAGAAGAGGGGAAATTCTAAATAATTGTAAAGAAAAAGTTATTTTTATGCAGGGAAGCCATTGAGGAGAGAAACTTTGAGGGCCATTTTCGGGAGCTTCGTTCATCCATTTTTAGTGTCATCAGTTGTGTTGGGTTATTGAGATCTAGAAGAACAAATCCATATTAGTTTGTAATCCATCTGGATTTTTTTTGATGTACTTTTGAATATTTTGAAGAGAAATAAGAAAGCCTCACCCACTAAGAAAAAGGCCCGGAGACATAGGCAATATTGTCGATCTCCGTTAACAATTTTTTCTATTATGGTTTGCTGATTCTTGTGCTTATTTCCAGATCTGTATATCTTATTATGGCTTCCATGTTACATCATCAATTTCTTCCTCTTTCATCAATTTCTTAAATGGTTAATGAACTCATGTTTTTAAAACTCAACCATAGTATTTAAAAGATCTTTTCGGATCAATACGGAAAGTATTTTTTAACTACGAGATCGTTTGGCCCCTCTCTTAGCGCAGTTTGATCCATCTCGTGTACTAGTCATCATAATTTCCAATAGGGTAATATTGTTACTTGAGGACATCAACAAAAGCTACCCAAGTAGATCCTAGCCAAAAAATTACAGATTCATCCTCAGCATGTTTCTCACAATAAGTATCCAACAAATATGTGACATGGGGAAGGTCCTTAAGAAGTGCGAAGGTGATGTTTTCACTGTTGGAAAAATTGTGGACAAAGAAATAACCCTCTAGTAGATTTAACCATTTTTCAAAAAAGTCAGCATCAATATTGCCTTCAAATAAAGGAATATCAAAGTTAACTTATACCTTTAATGGCGTCACACATATGAAGGGATTTTTGGTTGAATGTTCCTCAATTTTTTATGATAGTCGCTGAAGGATTTGGACGAAATCATCCATCATCTCATTCCTCTCTCACGTGAGAGCTTCCTCAAGAAACAATTTGAAGGGATATATTGCCCCATCATCCCTATTTTCTTCCACCATGGAAGGTCACTTGGGCATGTGAGAGTGGTTTTCCTCAAGAGATACAATCTCAAGACCGAACTCTCTATACCCTAACCTCGTTGAGGACATGCATTGAGGATGAAAATGAAGAGACTTATCTGATACCACTGATCCAAATGATTTTAGGAATGATATGAAGGTAGAGATATAATAGAGATATAACAAAGTATTACACAGATATATGGAAACAAACACATTAATATACTAAAGCTCATATTATATTAATGACCGACTGAAATAAAAAATAATGTAAAATTTAAAAGCACATAAGCTAGCTAAAATGGCGATAGTTTATCTCTGAGAAGAGATGTGTCAGCTATGCTCATTCGAATAAGTTGGTTACAATGAGGCTCCAAAGGAATTTTTAACATAAATAATAAATGAAAAAACCATAAACATTCAAAAACCTAACCCTAGGAGATGAAGCACCAAAAGTCATGTGGGCCCCGATGGGGTAAGTTGGTACATCAACTTCCTTGGGTCATAAATTTTGCATATGGTCTATGTTTTAGGCACATAATAGCTCATTGGAAATAAATATCCAAGGACTATACATGTTTTCATCACACTCTGACTAAATATCACATTGTGATTATGGAGGGCCCAAAAAACGTTGTTTAGGGCTTCAAAACAACCCCAGAAGTTTAGGACCTGAAAACTAGGAAACAAATGCCAAAATGGAAATTGGTCTCTGAGCTAGTGGAATAGGTGGGTGGCCATTGATATCCACTTGGATCGTTTTTCAATCTAGTGTGTGCTTCTACGAGTATCATAGGCCTTTAATTATCTACCACACATCATCTTAATATTCCATCTGCACCTAACTTGTATAAGCTTCTTACAATTAGTTGGTAGTTTGTTTCCTTAACTACTATATGCTTCTTTGTGCCACTGTCATGTCATATGGATCCATTCCTATACTTAGAAATCGTACAATGTATGTAAAGTATCTATCTACAATTCTAACTGGAAGTAACTATGCATCCAACAAACTTCCATCTAGATTCCCTGCATCTTCTCCTGATAATATGCACAATAAATGATTTGGTCCTACATTCAACTTTCCTTGTTTCAAAACAACCTAAAATTCATATTCCTGGAACAACAAAAACCATCTACATATTCTCCCCCATGACACTATCTTGTTCACTAAGTACCTTAGCTCAAAATGGTTTGTATACATCTTAAAATGAGACCTCAACAAGTAATTCTTGAAATTTTGCATCACATATACCATTTCCAATCCTCCTCATTTTGTAGTAGTGTAGTTATTTTTCAGTTTTTGACAACTTCCTTGTTGTAAAGGAAATTGGATGGCCTACGTCTCCTTCTCCTGGCTGAGATAACATTGTGCCTAAAGCTATGCATGACATGTCCACATGGACATGAAATTCCTTTCCCCAGTATGGAAATATCAAACTCAACATGGTCACTAACTTCTTCTTCAAGGTATCCAAACCTTTCTGAAAATCCTCATTCCAATAGAACTTAGCCTCTTTTCTCAACAACTTTTCGATAGGTGTTATAATCTGCACATACCCCTTAATGAACTTCCTGTAGTATCATGTATGACCCAGGGTTTCGCTCAACTGTCTGACTATTGTTGGTGGTTTTAAGTCCAAAATTACTGCAATCTTGGAAGGATCCACTAATAATCCTTGATTACATACCACATGAGCCAACAAAATTCCAAAAGGTGTGCAAAAAATACATTTCTTCAAATTTAGTGAAATATGACACTATCTACACCTATCTAACATTATCCCAAGTAATTTTATATGGTCCTTCAACAAACTAAACACAGTCGAATTGTTTAAGTAAACTTCAAGGAACTTATGAATGAACTCCTTAAAGGCTACGAAAAATACTATGGAGAAAATTGTAGGTGCATTCTTCATCCCAAAAGGCAACACTGTATATTGATAACTTCCCCACTCCATCACCAAGGTAGTCTTATATCTGCCTTGCTACGTAATATTTATCTGATGATACCCTAAAAATCCATCTGTGAAATAATAAGCCTCATGCCCTCCTACATTCTCTAGCACTTCATTTGTGAAAGGTGTTGGAAATGGATCATGAAGACATACATCATTTAGTTTTCTTAGGTCTACACATATCCTTATCCCCCATGTTTTCTTATCATGCACCACCATTGGAATTATGCATTCTAATTCCTCTATGGATTCAATGATTCATGCCTCTAGCATGCAGTCTATATCTACCTTTACCTTCTCTTTATATTTTGAATTCAACCTCTAGGGTCTCTGTCTCACTAGTTTAGCTCCTAGTTTCAAAGGGATCTTCATTTCTCCTAATTATACAACTATCCCCTTCATCTCTGAGAATCTAGTTGGGAATATATCTTGATACTCACACAGTAAATATGTAATCTTATCCATCATTTCATCATTCCATTAATCACCTATCTACGCAAACTTTGGGTTTCATTTTGTACAAATATTTACCTTTTGTGTCCTTAATGGCTATGCATACACAACAGATTCAAAATCTGGTCCTTCCACTATGCATTCCCCCTCTATTTTAGGTACTTGTACATTTATAGAATTTTCTTCCTCTTGATATTCTTTAGCAACGTTATAACATTCTAGGAGTTCATGAACATTCATAGAAGTTATATATTAACTATAGATAGATACTACCTCCATTGTCCCTTCTTCCAAAAAATTCTTTGTTCGAATATCCTGCAAGGATGCATCGAGTAATGGAGATTCATGTTTGAAAGTAAATTTTACCTTGAACCTTTGACTTAGGTGATCCTAGTTCATTGTCTCTTTGTGCATTTCTAGCTCGAGGTACCAATTCTTAGGAATTCTATCTAGTGTATGTATGAACTTATATGTCCATTCCTCCCTCGATAATGAACCCCACCTCTTTTGACACTACACAATATTTTATGTTTGATCACCTTCCCCTATATATGTTTGCGCAATATCCTCCACCTTGGTACTGAATCTAATTTTCACCAATCTTCTACATTTATTCTAGCCATTAATTTATTCTTTGTGCACAACCCCCCATATGGCCAGAGTGGCTTTCAAGATAACATCTAATTCCAGTAGTCTATATTGTTCAAGTATATACAACTCAAATGTTTGTACAAAGGTTTCTATATCATTAAAGTCATCATACTTGGGCAGGTCACATAACCCTGTTCCAATCCAATGCAATGATCGAGTAATGTGGGCACACTACCTCATTGATACTTTGTGCATCCTTTTCTTCCAATGTTATAGACCTTCCTATAAGTATGATGCACATGATGTTGGAATACTAAGAGGGGGGGTGAATCAGTATGAGAGATTTTACTACTTTTAACCACAATACATAAGCTTCAACTTAATCAACAATATATTATTAGTATACCATCAGTGTATCATGAACATATAAAAATAAGCAGCACCACATCAACATCACATCAAGTACATAGTAGACAAGAATTTGCATGGAAAACCAAACGGGAGAAAACCACAAAATGATTTCTTATGTATCAAAGAATACATTCATTTGACACTCCAACTTCCCATTTCTCCATCTACAATTGGAAGGAGGCTACGACCTCCTATTTACAGGCTACAACCTGAAGGAAGCTATGACACCCTGAATTCTATGGCTCCAACTAGAAGGAGGCTACAACCCCCTGATTCGTAGGCTCCAACCTGAAGGAAGCTACAACTCCCTAAATTATATGGATCCAACTAGAAGGAGACTACAACCCCTTGATTCTCAGGCTCCAACGTGAAGGAAGATAAAAATACCTAAATTCTTTGGCTCCAACCAGAAGGAGGCTACAACCCCCTGATTCTCAAGATCCAACATGAATGAAGCTCCAACTTCCTGATTTTTCATCTCCAACCAAAATGAGGCTACAACCCCCTTTCCTTGCCCCATCCAACTGCCATGAAATATAAGTGTAGACCAAATTGTTACTACCAAAATCATTACCACTATCACTACCATTGTCACTTCTACTGCCACATCAAGCTGTAACCTACCAACTTGTAACTATATCCAACCTATAATTGCACTGATACTCAACTATATCCTCTCACTTGGATCATATACTAAGGAAACCTCTCAACTAGATGTCCAACATCACCAACACATGCCTCTACCAATAATGTACCAATATCACCAACATACCATCACAAGATGTGTGTCTCAACCATGTACCAAAGCATGTACCAAACAATCAACCTATACTATACCAAACATAAATTGTGTACCACAAGTGCATCTACCATGCACCAACACCTTTACCAAATCGTGCATCAACCATGCACCAAAACCTGTACCATATTCCTCAACCATCAATCATGTACATCAAAACCATAAAATACCATGTACCAACAATATATCTCAACATGCATCAATGTCACCAAGGAATGCCTCATACATATACCAAAAATGTATCTCAAACAATGTGCCCAATATCCAAGATGATCCTCAAACCATGTGCCTCAACCATATACCATATCATACATGATATGTCTCAATCATGTCATACACCATGTACCATAAGACATAATCGATGAAATGCCTAAAAAAATTACCAAACAACCAAGATCATATGCCAAGTATATTCCTCAACCATGCCCCTAATGTGTGCCTCAAGCATGTGCCAATGCCTCAACAATATACAAAAGACTTTCTTTAAGCATACACCATAACATCATCAACATTTAACCATCAAAACATGCATATAAACATACATATAAATATTTAATAGACTTGCAGACCTTCCTCAACTTCAACAACAAGAGAATAACATCTTCATAAAAATTTACCTTAGTATCATGGGACTAGTTTTTGGATTAGTAAAAAACACTAACTTTCAACAAGAATAACTCCATGAATGTATTGGATAAAATTTTGAAACTTTTACCCAATATTATTCAATATATTCCCTACAATTCCTCCAAGTTTCATTTCTTGTAACATCCTAGAAAAGGAGTTATAGCAAAAATGGAAGACCTTTATGAATTCTAGATTCTTCTAGAGAGAGAACTTGTAGAGCATGCCACACACGGAATATTTGATATCTAGATATGAAAATCATACAAAAAATACTACAAAATTTAATATATCCAATTCATTTGGTATCATGCAATTTTAATCCTCTATGAAGAAGTTATGATTGTTTTACCCATAACACCTGTTTGAGGCTAGTTTCAGGACTAACCAAAAACCCTATTTTCCACAGAGTGTATCTCAGAACATACAACTACCCAGAAGATAAAATTCTTACCATAGGTGTAATGATCCCAAGCCATTATGCAAGGATCATCACTGTTTTGGTGTCTTTTTAAAACTTTTTCCTGGTTGTGGTATTTCGTCAAACACTTTGCCGATCTACTTTTTAGATGTTTTTATATGTGTGTATGCAGAAAATAACAAAAAGAGATAACCATGGAACATACCTCAACCACATGCAATAAGATAGACAAGCCAAAACATCTCAATTCTTCTTTATTCATAAAATAGAGAAACCTGCTACAATGAAGATGCCGATCTGGAATGCTCAACAGATGGCCAAGAAGATAGAAAATAGATAAGAGCTGCTACAAAATGCTCCCGCTAATACAAAAGATGCCTCCAAAGGAT
>JASDQU010735678.1:177376-215655 GCA_032191745.1 Picea mariana
TTTCTAGTTTTATATGTCTACTTGGTTCCTAGCTTTATTCCTCCACTGGTATATATGTATTTAGACATTATGCATCTGTCTTGGTTTCCTACGGGCAGGACAGATGCTACTCTGCTTTTAAGAGTTTCATGCTACTGCTACTTGCCCGCTATATATGCTGGTTTCCGATAAATCGGTAGCATTTTGAGTGGTTTCAGAT
This sequence comes from Picea mariana, assembly GCA_032191745.1. NCBI lineage: Eukaryota > Viridiplantae > Streptophyta > Pinopsida > Pinales > Pinaceae > Picea > Picea mariana. Next base: position 177,576 of record JASDQU010735678.1, read on the forward strand.
ACACACTTTCTATATTCTGTAAGAGTTTTGGTTTTCTAATATAGCAGGTTCTACTTTTTATTTAAAAATAAAAAATAAAAGTTTAATAGTTACCCTAGTGAATTCTCATAATCAACTCCACCCACTCAAGTGGTTTGGAATTTGAATTTTGTTTTTATAAAAAATTAAAATGTTAAAAACACATTGTTTGGAATTTGAAAAAAAATATTGTTTATTATTTTTGTAATATTCTGTTTTATCTATTATTATATTAATGTGGCATATATTAATGGTAGTTTTCTTTTTTTTTATTATTATTCTGGAAACCCTAATCTAGATTGGGACAATTCAACTCTAGTTTCTGAGGACAACAATTTCTTTGTACCAATCAATGTCACCCAAACCATGTGAAAGTCCATGATATCAAGTGAAAATCTTCTATTAGTTTCCCATAATAGTTATTCCATTTTTTATTTTAATAACTCTTTGAATCCTATTATTTTCAAGTATTCCTCCTCAACACTAACATCTCATAATAATTAAACTTCTTCTCACATTTCCACTATTAACTCTAGACCTAATCCGGTTGAAAATCAAAGCAACACATGTGCTTCCTTATCTGATTTTAATATTCTCTCCATATCTTTCACCTCTTTCAACAACCTTAATACCAATAAAAATATTCTCTCCTACCCCAACTTTCTTTTACCTTTATTCCATCCACTGTCATAAATCCTACCCCAACTTTCTTTTACCTTTATTCCATCCACTGTCATAAATTCATCATCATTTAAATTAGACCCTCTTACCTTCCAACTTCTTGAAAAAAGTTTTAATTTCGCTTTAATTTCTAGATGTATACTAGTGGAAGAAATTATTTCCTTCATTGACTCCATTACTCATAATCTTCTAACTCAAGAAGCTAGAGAAATTAGGCACAAGTGTGGAAGAACTCTTCGTTGTTCCAAGCCTCCCAAAATTAACTTAACTAAAGAACAATTTCAATATATTCGTCACTTTAATGATAACCTTGACATCATTTTCTTCAAAAGTGATAAACATAATGTTACCATTCTTATGATTACCTTCGACTATAATTTTAAAGTTGTCGACCTTCTTTCTTCCTCAACTTATAAACCTCTTGCTAAAAACACTATTAATACCATTACCCGCTTGGTTATGAAAGCAATCAAACATTTTTCCCTGGACCTTAGCATCTAAAAACATATCATTCCTCACAACTTCCAAACCACGAGGATCTATCGACAACCCAAAGTCCATAAAAAACACATTCATCTTAGACCTATAGTTAGCGCCATAAGATCCCCCACTCATGGCCTTGATCAATTTATTGTTAATAAGTTCCAGGAATTCGTTGGTAAAACCTCCTCTTTTATTAAATACTTCGTTGATTTCATTCAAAAACTCGGAATATTCACCTTAAAAAAAAACCTATATGCCCGCATCCATCCTTATACTCATTGCCTTTACTCTTTTCTTCATCTCCTTCACCACCTCGTCCACCACCAATAATATTCGTACATATCTCTCCACCTCTTCCCTTTTAGCTACGCCATCCTTCATCTTAAGCTCCACTGCCACTTATGCCTTCTCCACCAAAAGAAAAGTGTTGGATGGATGGTCTGATTGCAGCGACAACTAGATCATTGGAACTCCCGCCTCCACACTCTCCAGAGCTGAATTCCATCCACAATGGGTAATAAAATCCCCCATCACTTCGTGTGCCAAGATTGTCGCATGTGGCTCCCACCAACACACAATAATACATTGCCCCCAAAGACGCCGCTCGTATCCATCCGGGAGCACCTTTGCCTTCCACTCCTCATTCATCAAAGAGAAGCCCTTTGCGATTTTTCAGCCTGGAGGATGCAACACCCACAATAAAGGTTGTCCACTCGCCTCCAGACCCAGTGCCAACTTTGTCACCTGCATTGGTGAAATATATGAATCCGACTTGAACAAAATGTACACGACATATCTTGGCATTTGTCGATCCAACCACTCCACAATCTTGACGTCCCAGGGCCTTCAGATTCTGTTCTTCATGGAGAGATCAATCATCGGGCCGATATCCCATACAGGCTTGACGTCTCCACCGCTGCCTCAAAAAATGTTGTTTAGGGCCTCAAAATGACCCTGAAATTTTAGGACCCGAAAATTAGGAAAAAAACTGCAAAAATGGAAATTGGTCTTTGAGCTAGTGGAATAGGTGGGTGGCCATCGATATCCACCTAGATCATCCCTCCCCCATTAGGAAGTAATGGTCTTCATTAATTCAAGTTCCTGCATCAAATGAGGAAAATTCTATTGAACCTCACTCCTAGTGAGCCACTTTCCCTCATGAATAAATTGCCCTGCTTTGACGACCCAATAGAGTTTGATAGTCTGTTGGAGGGTGTCCTTTTCTTCGTGTCCATGATCTGATCAAATATCTCTTGTTTGATGCAAGAAGGATTGAGTTCTATAAGGGAAAAATACGCATCCGCATCCAAAGTGTCCAAGAGAGGTGGAAAATATGGTTGTAGCAATTCCACATTAAATATCGGGTGCAATCCAAGGAAAGGAGGGATACTTAATTCAAAATCATTCTCACCCACATCCTTGGTGATGGTGTAAGGCTCGTATGAGAGTGAGTGTAATTTTGACGGGGTCCTATGAGGCACTCTTTTTGCAAATGCAACTAGACCTTATCTCCCAGCTAAAATTTGTGCGATACGCGATGTTGATCGTGTCGATGCTTGTACTTGGCATTGGATTTCTGCATAATATCATGAAATTATTGTTTGATGTGGTAGATGCACTCAACAAATTTGGCTTCCTGATCAGCCTTTGTTTGAGCATGGGAGGACTCTTTTTGTGTGGCTACAATGGGAAGAGTTACATCAATGGGGGCCAATGGTTGGAACCTGAAGCACACCTATAGCTATATTGAACATAAAGAAGGATTTCATCCCATGTGCATGGATGTTTGGAATTATACATTCATGGGATATGTACAATCATCATGTTTACTACCTTTGTTTGTCCACCAGTCTGTGGATGGAAGGTTGTTGATTTGGTCAACTTAGTGTCCATCATCGACCATAGGCTGGATCAAAAGGTGCTCAGGAACCTACTGTCTTGATCATCAATAATAGTTTATGGTAGCCCAAAATGAACCCAAACATGTGTGAGGAAGAGCTTGGCAGTGGCCTTGGTTGTGATGCTCTGCTTGCATGGTGCTAAAATTTACATCTTAGAGAAGTGATCGACGACCACAAAGACACATTAATTTCCATGTTTGGTTGAACAAAAACTAGACATGTGGTCCATGGAGATGGACTCCCAAGGCCTATCCAGAGTAGGAAGAGGGGTGTGTATCCCCTGTTTCTTGATTGAGGGCTTTGATGGTGCAAGCGATGTAGGATTTGATGTACTTGCGAATATATTATCGAAGCTTTGGAAAACAAAATTGATTATGGAGTACTGACATTGTATTTTCTACACCAAAATGTCTCGTTTCCTGGCTGTAATGAGCTTCCCAGATCATCTTCACATGCTTGCTTGAAGGAACACAGAGGTGGAGCAGATGGAATAATAATCCATCATGGAGATGAAAGTTGGGAATTGTTTTTCCTATGCTCAATGTCTGATAGGATGTAGAAAAGTTAGATTCCTTATTGTATAATTGTGGCCATCCAGATGCCTCATGTCCATAAGAGTTGAGAATCACAGCGAGTGCTGCCATAGGGGGTCGACTCAGGAAATATCCGACATGATTGGTTTTACCCTTCTTATACTTGATATTCAAGTGGAATTGTTGCAGGTATGTAGCCCACTTCTAATGGTGATCATTTTTTAACTTTCCTTATGTCTGCAAGAATTGTAGAGGTCTGTGATCAGTGTGGATGACTGTTTCCTTCCTCAAAATGTAATGCTTCCACTGTCGACATTTCTGCACAATGGAGTACATCTTTTTGTCATAGGTGGGGTATCTTTGAAAAATATCAGATAGAGTTTCACTATGATAGGCTACCAGATGTCCATGCTAAGTGAGGACTGCACTGATATCATAATCTGAAGCATCTATCTCAATCTCAAATGGTGGTTCCAGGTGTGGTAGAATGAGTATTGATGTTGAGGAGAGGCGGGGTTTCAGATCCTCGAATGTTTTTTGTTGGGGAGCATACCACACAAACTTAGCCTCTGTGCTACCCTTAGTCACCTGACTTAGGGCCAAAGCTATATGAGAGAACCCCAACACAAACCATCGGTAGAATTTAGCAAGGCCCAAGAAGCTATAGATCTCAGTCGTTTTTTTCAAGCCCAACCAATCGCAGATGAATTGGATCTTGCATGAATCCATATGTATACCCTGCTCATCGACGATGTGTCCCAAATATTGGACTCGTTGCATGCCAAAGGAACACTTCTCCAAATTGGCATATAACTTGTGTTGTTGCATGGGGGTCAATACCTGGTGAATATGATCCAAATGTTCCTCCTAAGTTTTGTTGAAGAGGAGGATGTCATCCAAATATAAAACCAGAAAGGAGTTTGTGAATGGCTGTAATATATCATCCAACATCTGCATGAATGTGGTCAGGGTATTAGTCAAGCTGAAAAGCATGACCAACCACTCAAAGAGGCCTTCTTTGGACTTGAAGGTTGTCTTCCACACATCTTTTTGCTCGATCAGTAACTGGTGGTAACCTGAATTTAGATCAATTTTATTGAAAAACTTGGCTCCCTTGAGGTGATCGATAAGATCATCAATTCAGGGGATTGGGTATCGATTATTGACTTTGATCTTGTTCAGGACTCTGTAATCAATAAAATTTCTCCATGTATTGTCCTTCTTCTGTACTACAATAATTGGGCTCTCGCAAGGTGAGGAGCTTGATCTGATGTGGCCCTTCAAAATTAACTCTTGAATATGGCATTTTAATTATTCATTCTCAATAAAAGAATGCATGTATACATGATCATTAGGTAGAGGAGCATCGACTGTCAGATCAATGGAGTGTTTTACCTGAAAGTGCATAGGTACCCATGTAGGTGAGGCAAATATGTCTTTGTAATCCTTGAATATTCCATCCACATCTTGTTGTTGGGAAGAGAGACCTCATGGATAGGTTTTGACGATTGCAGTGACCTTTTTTTCACTTTCTGATTGACAATCTCCCGATATGAGAAATCACCTTTCTGCACTTCTTCCTAGAGATCAACGAGATTGTAGTGTTTCAGACTGCCTCCAGTACCCTGTATAGTTGATATGCCCATTACACATCATTGTTGTTGGCTTGGTATGATTATCCTAGAGTTTCCCATCCTTTCTTTGTGCATTGGCATGGGTGTTAGGGACACCATTACCATACTTTGGTTGTTGTGGATTTGCATACTCGAACTTCCTCTTGAATTTCTGCTCGATTTTGAATACATATCGATAAGTGACTCCCAATGACGAGATGTACAGAAAATCCATTTAGGTTTAGATGTCCATGTGCATATCCCCATGGTATTTTAGGACTAGATGTTTCTCAGAGTCTCCAAAATGGGTCCAGGAAGGCCTAAAAATCAAAGTGCTCATAATCGCTTCAAAACGTAAGTGTACATAGAACTTGTCGTTAGAAACCCAACACAAATTGAATGGGCTCAAAAAAACATTGTATCAACAAGATATCATGTTCTGTTTGTTTTTCCAAACATGCAAAATTTTGTTGATTGTACAGTCCGTACACTGCTGACATGACAACTGGTCATACAATCCATACGACCGTATAGGTAACATGGCAGTGTTTCATTGGCAGTTGCGTGTACCATTCCATTGGTGACATGTGGCAGTGATGTGTGGGTGAATTGGATGTTGACACATGGCAGTTAGAAGGAAAGTGTTATGGTGCCATGTGGCACCCCTCCATTGGTTGGTTGTGGTAAACTTTTTATGGACTCAACAAGAGTCGGACCCATGACCTCCGGTCTGAGCGGAGCGTTTTGGTAGGGTTGGGATACCAACCCACCCACAGATTGTTACTTACCCCTATACTTGTTCATAACTATTTGAGTTGCAGTGGATTTCCATTCCATAGAGAAAAGGGTTAGGGCCTAGCCCCAGCCCCCGGTGAGTCACCATAGAACCTTACCACCAAACCACTCCTTTATACTCTGGCAAGAATTTGCAGGGATAACACCCGACCAGTCGAGCTAGCATGCCAACTAGGGCACGTGACTAGGATCTAACGACCGAGGCTTACCACATGCGAGCACATGGAGATATAGGTCATGGCCACATGAGCCAAGCCACATGACTAGACGCCAATAGTTAAGGGGCTAACACATAGCGCTTGGCCACATGGAGGGCGCACACATGACCAGGGGGTCGAATTTCGGGGGTTGCACTCTATTTTTTCCCAAAAGTGGGTTTTTAACTATATATTAAGATTTTATTTTATTTTCCAGCTAGTTTTGGGAGATTTTTTCCATTATTGGAGGATCTCGAGCTCTTTTTGAGGCCATATCTTGGGGGGAAGTTGGGATTTTGTTGCCAAATTCAATCCTATACAAACCAAAGGTTCTTGGCAGCCTAGACAGGTTCAAAAGAGGAGAAATTGTGAATAATTTTAAAGCAAAAGCCATTTTTATGCAAGGAAGCCATTGAGGAGAGCAACTTTGCAAGCCATTTCCAGGAGCTTCGTTTATCCGTTTTCAGTGTTTTCAGTTGTGTTGGGTTCTTGAGATCTAGAAGAACATAACCAAATCATTTTGAAATCCATTTGGAATTTTTTTTATGTACTTTTGAATCTTTTGAAAATAAATAAGAAAGCCTCACTCACTGAGACAAAGGCCCAGAGACGTAGGCGATATTGCTGAACTCCATTAACAATTTTTTCTGTTATGGTTTGTTGATTATTGTTCTTATTTCCAGATCTATATATATTATTATGGCTTCCATGTTACATCATCAATTCTTCCTCTTTCATCAATTTCTTAAATGGTTAATGAACTCATGTTTTTAAAACTCAACCATAGTCTTTAAAAGATCTTTTCGGATCAAGTGGTATCAAAGTAGGTTGACAGTTGGTTTTTGAGTTTGCATGATTACCAGGGAAAAAATGAATCATGGTGAAGGCGAGCTTGTTGAAGAGAATCCTGATATTGGATCGAAAAAGAGAAATTCTCAAAGTGAGAAGATGGCATCGAAAGAGGTACTTTCTCATGAGGAGAAAGAGTTTCAAAAGACTTTGTTCGCCGTGTCGAAGATGATGAAGGTTTTATATGATGATTACCTGGAATGAAAGAGACCAAATATAGGTGAATATTCGAAGGCCAAAAGTGAAGAAGGAGAGGATCCTCCTTAAACTCCTCCTTCACTTCCTTCTTCTCCATCAAATTCTTATTCTTCAAGTACAAGTTCCAAATCCACTGCAAGAAAACATTCCCATAAACATAAAAATGAAATTCATTTACTTAAGCTTGATGTGAAATTTGAATTACCCATGTATGATGGTGAAATCAATGCAGAGAGGCTTGATAATTGGGTCAGACAGATGGAAGTTTATTGCAGTGTGCAACAAATCAAGGATGAGGCAACTCAAATCAAGTTGGCATTGCTTCGACCTGTAGGAGCAACACTCATCTGGTGGAAAAGCAAGTTGAAAAATGACATGCAACAAGTGGGTAATGTATTTCCATCATGGCATGCTTTTGTTTATGCAATTAGAAAGAAATTTTTTCCTTTGGGTTATAAAGACAAGGCTTTAATTGAATGGCAAGGTATTAAACTAGGAAAGGGAAAAACAGTGAAAGAATACATAGATGAATTTCATAAGATGGCATTAATGTTAGACATTCCATTACGTACCCAAGAAACTCTTATGAATTATATAGGAGGTTTACCTGCACATATTCATAACACTGTATTTATGTTTGGACCTACTAATCTTGATGAGGTATTTGTTCAAGAAACATACATTGAGGCAGGGAAAACAAGAGTTGGTGTATCATGGGAATCGTATTAAAGAAAAGAGGACAAAAGGAAGTGGAATGGAAAGAAAGAAAATTCAGTGGAAAGAAAGGAAGAGAAGCTCTCTTGCAAGCATTACAAGAAAGAAGGGCATGATGAGGACCATTGATGGAAATTGCATCCTGAGAAGAGACCAAAATGGTTCAAAGAGAGAAAAGGGAGGCAAATAGTTGCAGCAGCATCATGACTAACATACTTGGGATCATATTCAGGTGATGAGTCTAAAATCAAAGCAGTTGGTTTAACAGGTAAACTTGGTGATGGATATGATTCTAGAAGTAAATTGTTTCACACAAGGCTCATAATGAGGAATACTAAGGTCAACACATTGATAGATAGTGGATCTCAATCTAACTTGATTTCAGAGGAAGTGGTTAAACAATTGGGATTAAACACTCAGATGCATCATAAGCATTACTCACTTAAATGGATAAGCAATAATCATAAATTGCACATAACAAAGCAATGCACATTAAAGTTTGAAATTTCATCTAATTTTGTGGATGAGGTAATGTGTGATGTGCTGCCACTCAATGAATGTGGAATGGTCTCAAGCAGTCCTTATTTGTATGACCGCAAAGCAATATTCTACAGGGAACAAAATCAATATCACTTAATCAAAGCAGGCAAGGAATATGTTGTACATGCTCATCATTTAAAATCAAATCAGTCTCTTCAAACAATGGAATAGTTAAGGAAGACATCTCATGCAAGAAACACACATATAATTGTCCCAAATCAAGAAATTGATCTTAAGCAGAATATGAGATGATTGTAGAATGGAAGATCAATCATACTTTGCTTCAAGATAAGTTAATGTTGTGCAAGTATTACAAACATATTAGCTCATTTGCAGTCATATTTTTGATGTTATCATTGCTAATGTTGTCAACATGGATGATAGTGGATTCATTAATATGTGACAGAGTACAAGTGGCTAATAATATGTTGTTAGTTGTCATGGATTTTTTGCAATTGATCTTGATGAGACAGGTGAACAAGACAAAGTTTAAAGATAGAGAACAATTGGGGTGTCCTATCCCACACTTGATGACTGGTTAGTATCATTTTGGAGGACCAAAATCTCTCAGTGGGGAGGCATGATCCAAAATGGATCTAGGAACCAAAATGGGTCCAGGAAGGCCTAAAAATTAAAGTGCTTGGAATCCATTCAAAATGGACATGTGGATAGGCCTCTTCATTATGAACCTGACGCAACTTGAATGGGCTCAAGCAGACATCATATGAGCAAGATATAGTGTTTTGTTCATTTTTCCAAACAGATAAATTTTTGTTGACCGTACTGTTCATACAGTGTTGACGTGGCAGTTGGTCGTACAGTCCATATGGCTGTACAAGTGACGTTGCAGTGATGCATTGAAAGTTGCATGGACCAGTCCATTGATGACATGTTCTAGTGATGTGTGGAAAAATTGGATGTTGACACATGGCAGTTAGAGGGAACGTGTTATGGTTCCACGTGGCACCCCCCATTGGTTGGTTGTAGTAAAAGTTTAATGGAATCCACAGGAGTCAAACCCGTGACCTCTGGTCTGGGTGAAGCATTTTGGTAGGGTCAGGCTACCAGCCCACCCACACATTGCTTCTTACCCCTATACTTGTTCATAACTATTTGAGTTACAATGGAGTTAGGTTCCACGGATAAAAGGGTTGGGGCCTAGCATCAGCCCTTGACAAGTCACCATAGAACCTTACCACCGAACCACTCCTTTATACCGTGGCATGGACTTGCGGGGATAAAACCAGTCGATTGAGCTAGCCTGCCAAACAAGGAGCATGACCAAGAGCTAATGATTGGGGCTTACCACATGCGAGCGTGTGGAGATATAGGTCATGGCCACATGAGCCAAGCCACATGCCCCCTGACTAGTGCATAGCGCTTGGCCACATGGAGGGAGCACACATGACCAGAGGCCCATATTTGGGGGGATACGCCCTATTTTGGCCTAAAAGTGTGTTTTTTAACTATATATTAATATTTTATTTTATTTTTCAGCTAATTTTGGGAGATTTTGGCCATTATTGAAGGATCTGGATCTCTTTTTGAAGCCATATATTGGGGGGATGTTGGGAGTTTGTTGCCAACTTCAAGCCTATATAAACCATAGGTTCTTGGCAACATATACATGTTTAGAAGAGGAGAAATTCTAAATAATTGTAAAGCAAAAGTTATTTTTATGCAGGGAAGCCATTGAGGAGAGAAACTTTGAGGACCATTTTCGGGAGCTTCGTTCATTCGTTTTCAATGTCGTCAGTCATGTTGGGTTATTGAGATCTAGAAGAACAAATCTAGATTAGTTTGTAATCCATCTAGAATTTTTTTGATGTACTTTTGAAGATGTTGAAGAGAAATAAGAAAGCCTCACCCACTGAGACAAAGGCCCGGAGACATAGGCAATATTGTCGAACTCCGTTAACAATTTTTTCTATTATGGTTTGATGATTCTTGTGCTTATTTCTAGATCTGTATATCTTATTATGGATTCCATGTTACATCATCAATTTCTTCCTCTTTCATCAATTTCTTAAATGGTTAATGAACTCATGTTTTTAAAACTCAACCATAGTATTTAAAAGATCTTTTCGGATCAATATGGAAAGTATTTTTTAACTCCGAGATCGTTTGGCCACTCTCTTAGCGCAGTTTGATCCATCTCGTGTACTAGTCATCATAATTTCCAATAGGGTAATATTGTTACTTGAGGGCATCAACAAAAGCCGCCCAAGTAGATCCTGGCCAAAAAATTACAGATTCATCCTCAACATGTTTCTCACAATAAGTATCCAACAAATATGTGACATGGGGAAGGTCCTTAAGGAGTGTGAAGGTGATGTTTTCACTGTTGGAAAAATTGTGGACAAAGAAATAACCCTCTAGTAGATTTAACCATTTTTCAAAAAAGTCGGCATCAATATTGCCTTCAAATAAAGGAATATCAAAGTTAACTTATACCTTGAAGGGCGTCACACATATGAAGGGATTTTTGGTTGAAGGTTCCTCAATTTTTTACGATAGTCGCCGAAGGATTTGGGTGAAATTATCCATCATCTCATTCCTCTATCACGCGAGAGCTTCCTCAAGAAACAATTTGAAAGGATATATTTCCCAGTCATTCCTATTTTCTTCCACCATGGAAGGTCACTTGGGCATGTGAGAGTGGTTTTCCTCAAGAGATACAATATTGAGACCAAACTCTCTATACCCTAACCTCATTGAGGACATGCATTGAGGATGAAAATGAGGAGACTTATCTGATACCACTGATCCAAATGATTTTAGGAATGATACCAAGGTAGAGATATAATAGAGATATAACAAAGTATTACATGGAGATATGGAAACAAACACATTAATTTAGTAAAGATCATATTATATTAATGACTGACTGAAATGAAAAATAATGTAAAATTTAAAAGCACATAAGCTAGCTAGAATGGCGATAGTTTATCTCTGAGAAGAGATGTGTCAGCTATGCTCATTCGAAAGAAGTTGGTTACAATGAGGCTCCAAAGGAATTTTTAATATAAATAATAAATGAAAAAACCATAAACATTCAAAAACCTAACCCTAGGAGATGAAGCACCAAAAGTCATGTGGGCCCCGATGGGGTAAGTTAGTACATCAACTTCCCTAGGTCATAAATTTTGCATACGTTCTATGTTTTAGCCACACAATAGCTCATTGGAAATAAATATCCAAGGACTATACATATTTTCGTCACACTCTGGCTAAATATCACATTGTGATTATGGAGGGCCCAAAAAACATTGTTTAGGGCTTCAAAACGACCCCAGAAGTTTAGGACCCAAAAACTAGGAAACAAATGCCAAAATGGAAATTAGTCTTTGAGCTAGTGGAATAGGTGCGTGGCCATTGATATCCACCTAGATCATTTTTCAATCTAGTGTGTGCTTATACGAGTATCATGGGCCTTTAATTATCTACCACACATCATCTGAATATTCCATATGCACCTAACTTGTATAAGATTCTTACAATTAGTTGGTAGTTTGTTTCCTTCACTACTAGATACTTCTTTGTACCACTGTCATGTCATATGGATCCATTCCTATACTCATAAATCGTACAATGTATGTAAAGTATTCATCTACAATTATAATTGGAAGTAACTATGCATCCAACAAACTTCCATCTAGATTCCCTGCATCTTCTCCTGATAATATGCACAATAAATGATTTGGTCCTACATTCAACTTTCCTTGTTTCAAAACAACCTAAAAATCATATTCCTGGAACAACAAAAACCATCTACATATTCTCCCCCACAACACTATCTTGTTCACTAAGTACCTTAGTTCAAAATGGTTTATATACATCTTAAAATGAGACCTCAACAAGTAATTCTTGAAATTTTGCATCACATATACCATTTCCAATCCTCCTCATTTTGTAGTAGTGTAGTTATTTTTCAGTTTTTGACAACTTCCTTGTTTTAAAGGAAATTGGATGGTCTATGTCTCCTTCTCCTGGATAAGATAACATTGTGCCTAAAGCTATGCATGACACGTCCACATGGACATGAAATTCCTTTCCCCAGTATGGAAATATCAAACTCAGCGTGGTCACTAACTTCTTCTTCAAGGTATCCAAACCTTTCTGAAAATCCTCATTCCACTAGAACTTAGTCTCTTTTCTCAACAACTTTTCGATAGGTGTTATAATCTGCACATACCCCTTAATGAACTTCCTGTAGTATCATGTATGACCCAAGGTTTCGCTCAACTGTCTGACTATTGTTGGTGGTTTTAAGTCCAAAATTACTGCAATCTTGGAAGGATCCACTAATAATCCCTAATTACATACCACATGAGCCAACAAAATTCCAAAAGGTGTGCAAAAAATACATTTCTTCAAATTTAGTGAAATATGACACTATCTACACCTATCTAACATTATCCCAAGTAATTTTATATGGTCCTTCAACAAACTAAACACAGTTGAATCACCTAAGTAAACTTCAAGGAACTTATGAATGAACTCCTTAAAGGCTACGAAAAATAATATGGAGAAAATTGTAGGTTCATTCTTCATCCCAAAAGGCATCATTGTATATTGATAACTTTCCCACTCCATCACCAAGGTAGTCTTATATCTGTCTTGCTACGTAATATTTATCTGATGATACCCTGAAAATCCATCTGTGAAATAATAAGCCTCATGCCCTCCTACATTCTCTAGCACTTCATTTGTGAAAGGTGTTGGAAATGGATCATGCAGACATACATCATTTAGTTTCCTTAGGTCTACAAATATCCTTATCCCCCATGTTTTCTTATCATGCAACACCATTGGAATTATGAATTCTAATTTCTCTATGGGTTCAATGATTCATGCCTCTAGCATGCAGTCTATATCTACCTTTACCTTCTCTTTATATTTTGAATTCAACCTCTAGGGTCTCTGTCTCACTGGTTTAGCTCTTAGTTTCAAAGGGATCTTCATTTCTCCTAATTATACAACTATCCCCTTCATCTCTGAGAATCTAATTGGGAATATATCTTGATACTCACACAGTAAATATGTAATCTTATCCATCATTTCATCATTCCATTAATCACCTATCTACGGAAACTTTGGGTTTTATTTTGTATAAATATTTATCTTTTGTGTCCTTAATGGCTATGCATACACAACAGATTCAAAATATGGTCCTTCCACTATGCATTCCCCCTCTATTTTAGGTACTTGTACATTTCTAGGATTGTCTTCCTCTTGATATTCTTTAGCAACATTATAACATTCTAGTAGTAGTTCATGAACATTCATCGAAGTTCTATATTAACTATAGATAGATACTACCTCCATTGTCCCTTCTTCCAAAAAATTCCTTGTTCGAATATCCTGCAAGGATGCATCGAGTAATGGATATTCATGTTTGAAAGTAAATTTTACCTTGAACCTTTGACTTAGGTGATCCTAGTTCATTGTCTCTTTCTGTATTTCTAGCTCGAGGTACCAATTCTTAGGAATTCTATCCATTGTATGTATGAACTTATGTGTCCATTCCTCCCTCGATAGTGAACCTCGCCTCTTTTCACACTACACAATATTTTATGTTTGATCACCTTCCCCTATATATGTTTGCGCAATATCCTCCACCTTGGTACTGGATCTAATTTTCACCAGTCTTCTACATTTCTTCTAGCCATTAATTTATTCTTTGTGAACAACCCACCATATGGCCGGAGTGGATTTCAAGATAACATCTAATTCCAGTAGTCTATATTGTTCAAGTATATACAACTCAAATGTTTGTACAAAGGTTTCTATATCATTAAAGTCATCATACTTGGGCAGGTCACATAACCCTGTTCCAATCCAATGCAATGATCGAGTAATGTGGGCACACTACCTCATTGATACTTTGTGCATCCTTTTCTTCCAATGATATAGACCTTCCTATAAGTATGATGCACACGATGTTGGAATACTAAGAGGGGGGGTGAATCAGTATGAGAAATTTTACCACTTTTAACCACAATACATAAGCTTCAACTTAATCAACAATATATTATCAGTATATCATCAGTGTATCATGAACATATAAAAATAAGTAGCATCACATCAACATCATATCAAGTACATAGTAGACAAGAATTTGCAAGGAAAACCAAACAGGAGAAAACCACAAAATGATTTCTTATGTATTAAAGAACACATTCATTTGACACACCAACTTCCCATTTGTCCATATACGATTGGAAGGAGGCTATGACCTCCTATTTACAGGCTACAACCCGAAGGAAGCTACGACACCCTGAATTCTATGGCTCCAACTAGAAGGAGGCTACAACCCCTTGATTCTCAGGCTCCAAACTGAAGGAAGCTACAACTCCCTAAATTCTCTGGATCCAACCAGAAGGAGACTACAACCCCTTGATTCTCAGGCTCCAACTTGAAGGAAGATACAAATACCTAAATTCTTTGGCTCCAACCAAAAGGAGGCTACAACCCCCTAATTCTTAGGCTCCAACATGAATGAAGCTCCAACTTCCTAATTTTTCGTCTCCAACCAAAAGAAGGCTACAACCCCCTTTCCTTGCCCCATCCTGCTGACCTGAAATATAAGTGTAGACCAAATTATTACTACCAAAATCACTACCGCTATCACTACCACTGTCACTTCTACTGCCACATCAACCTGTAACCTGCCAACTTGTAACTATATCCAACCTATCGTTGCACTGATACTCAACTATATCCTCTCACATGGATCATATACTAAGGACACCTCTCAACTAGATGTCCAATATCACCAACACATGCCTCTACCAATCATGTACCAATATCACCAACATACCATCACAATATGTGTGTCTCAACCATGTACCAAATCATGTACCAAATAGTCAACCTATACTATACCAAACATAAATTGTGTACCACAACAAGTGCATCAACCATGCACCAACACCTGTACCAAATCATGCATCAACCATGCACCAAAACCTGTACCATATTCCTCAACCATCAATCATGTACATCAAAACCATAAAATACCATGTACCAACAATATATCTCAACATGCATCAATGTCACCAAGGAATGCCTCATACATATACCAAAAATGCATCTCAAACAATGTGCCCAATATCCAAGATGATCCTCAAACCATGTGCCTCAACCATATACCATATCATACATGATATGTCTCAATCATGTCATACACCATGTACCATAAGACATAATCGATGAAATGCCTCAAAAAATTACCAAACAACCAAGATCATATACCAAGTATATTCCTCAACCATGCCCCTAATGTGTGCCTCAAGCATGTGCCAATGCCTCAACAATATACAAAATAATTTCTTTAAGCATACACCATAACATCATCAACATTTAACCATCAAAACATGCATATAAACATACATATAAATATTTAATAGACTTGCAGACCTTCCTCAACTTCAACAACAAGAGAATAATATCTTCATCAAACTTTACCTTAGTATCATGGGACTAGTTTTAGGATTAGTCAAAAACACTAACTTTCAACAAGAATAACTCCATGAATGTAATGGATAACATTTTGAAACTTTTATTCAATATTATTCAATATATTCCCTACAATTCCTCCAAGTTTCATTTCTTGGAACATCCTAGAAAAGGAGTTATAGCAAAAATGGAAGACCTTTCTGAATTCTAGATTCTTCTAGAGAGAGAACTTGTAGAGCATGCCACACACAGAATATTTGATATCTAGATATGAAAATCATACAAAAAATACTACGAACTTTAATATATCCAATTCATTTGGTGTCATGCAATTTTAATCCTATATGAAGAAGTTATGATTGTTTTACCCATAACACCTATTTGAGGCTAGTTTCAGGACTAACCAAAAACCCTATTTTCCACATAGTGTATCTCAGAACATACAACTACCCAGAAGATAAAATTCTTACCATAGGTACCTTAACATATATTCTAAACCTCCTCCAATATTCTCTATTTGAATCATTCTAGAAACAATTGTTATATCAAAAATGGTAAGATGACCTTTAAATAACATACCTTAGAACACATCATCACAAGACTTCATCCTCCCTTGGAATTTCATCCTTCTTTACTTCATCTTCCCTATGAAACTTCCCTTAGATATCCTTGGTTACCTTAGATAAGAATAACTTACTCACATAGAATATATTCAATAGAATGTGTGTGTGAATTTACTTATGAGTGACTTCTTGAGGTGTATATATATGCTTTCTAGGTAGCCCATTTCCTTAACTTTACGGCTTCTTGAAATTTATTGGTACAACCAATTTACCATTTCATTAATGATTTGCAAAAAATTAGGGTATTCTTAACCCATATGTTGGGATTCCATAGGGGCTTATTCATCCGACTTTGGGGTTTCCATATTCATGAACTCATAACTCCTCAACCGTGAAGAACTATGTGGCATTCCACCTACAGTTGGAAATGAAATGATGCGGAATATCCATATATGAGTGTGTAACATGAAATTTCATTGTACTTCATGTACTTATTCCTAAAAAAAAATTGGGTCTCATGAACACACCTCTAGGGATTTGTGTAGAATTCATAAAATGCAAACATCACATCTATTGACGTCAACCACTCTTGTTGACATCAATGACAACTAACTCACCATCAATATCAACCATATCTATAGCGATCCTAAACTTCTCCAAGGGTTGAAATAAATCTCCAAGAGTTGAAACTAATGAATACCAACTGTCCAAAAATATCCCCCTTTGGAATTGGTGGAAAAACCAACATTGATGGAAACACTGATTCTCCAACACTCACGCCCCCCCTGTGACCATTGCTCCTCATCAATGTTTCTCACTCTCCCCCTCTAACATAAATGGAAAATGGTATCTCTTCTTGGGGATTATCCCTCTATATTCATGCATATATTATTTTTCTCTCCCTTTCACATCATGGGAAAATGGTTAACTCCCCCTATCGGTATGTCTCCCCATGTCTACATTCTTCTAGTATTTATTTTTGGATCTCTTTCTCTGACGATTTCTCTTCCCTTGAATTCTATGAAATATGTCATGTATATCAATGTAAGTGTAATACCCATGTTTCCCCCAGCTTGTAAATATAATTATAACTTGTCAAAAGACTAAGGGAAGACTGAATATGTGTGGATGTTGGAATTAATGAACCTTTTTGTTATAAAAGGTAATGTATGTATTTTTGTTATTAAATAATATGGATAGTGTTGCATAACTAATGAAGGGGTTTTCCAAGGTATATCATGATTCCATTAAATATATGGTGATCCAAGTGGATATTGATGGCCACCCACCTTTTTCGACTAGCTCAAAACAATTTTCTCGAAATTTGGGCAATTTACTATTTTTAGCAGCTTTTAACTTCCGGGACCATTTTGAGGGCCCAAATGAAGGTTTTTTGAGATCAAGGTTCTCAATGATAGCTAAAGAAATCATTGATTCCCCAAAATGAATCTCCTCGACGATACCTTTCCAATACACTTTCATACGCCTAAAACAGAGATTGTATGCAAAAGTTGCGACCCCAGGAAGTTGATGCACCAACTTACCCAAACGGGGCCCACATGAATTTTGGTGCTTCATCTCCTAGGGTTAGGTTTTTGGATGTCTATGGTTTTTGGAATTTCGGTTTACTATAAAAATGCCTTCAGAGCCTCATCGTAATCATCTTCTTGCGAATGTGAGTAGCCATCACATCTCTTCTGAGAGATAAGCTGCCACCATTCTAGTGAGTCTTTCACTCTATTTTTTTACAGCATCTGTACATTTATTTCATTAATAGAAATCATGTATTAATGTATATCTGTGTTTATGGTTGCATATATGATACATTCCTATTATATTATTGAATATCAGCGATATCTCTCTTCATTTCTTTATTATGTCTCCGCTCTCATTTCTTGCCGAAAATAAATCTGGATTAGTGGTATCAAAGCAGGTTGTTCCTGATCACTTTTTTCAGTGCATGTCCCCATTGAGGTCCGAGTATAGCAATTTGGGTATCAAACTTGTCTCTCTTGAGGAGAATCTCTCTTGCACACCCAAGAAACCCTCAATGGCAGAAGAAAAGAAAAATGGCGAAGAAGACTATCCTACAAGTCTGTTGCTTGAGCAAGCTCTCACGCGACAAAGGGACGAAATGATGGAGAATTTTTCCCACATCCTTCAATGCCTCCCGATAGCATCAGACACATATTCATCAAGCGACCACTTTGGAGGCACCTTGCCTTTTAAGGTACAGGTCAATTTTTATATTCCTATATTTGAAGGTCAGATAGATGCAGATGCCCTAGATAAATGGTTAAATATGTTAGAAGGTTATTTCTCTATTCACAATTTTTCTAATAGAGAAAAGATTATCTTCGCGCTCCTTAAGGATCTCCCCCATGTCAAACATTGGTGGGAAACTGACTAGGAGCAGAGTTCCACAGAGGAGTCTAGAATATATGGGGCCGAGCCCACATGGAATTTTTTTGTGGATGCGGTAAAGTAACAATATTACCCTGTTGGAAACTATGAGGACCAGTACATGAGATGGACCACACTGCAGCAAGAGAGGGGCCAAGAAGTTTCAGAGTTCACCAACACCTTCTGTACCTTGCACACCAAGATGGGTATCAAAGACTCTGAATAACATTTGATTCTGAAATACCATCGGGCTCTACAAAGATACATCCAAATGGAAATGGATTTTCTAGACATCTCATCACTAGGTGCTGCTTATCGATATGCTATTAAAATCAAGTAGAAATTTAAGAACTAGAAAAAACAAAATTTCAGGTTTACAAATATGCAACAACCAAATTATGACAAAGACGGCCCAAAAAAACAGTCTCCTAAAAACTAGTCCAAGCCACATGAAAAGAAGGGTCATGGGAAGACAAAGAAGGACACAGGAAAATGGTGCGATTTCCAAAAAATCCCCTAGCACAACACCAATGAATGTCGCTCAAAACAGTCATTGGTGGCTGAGATCAAAGACAAGGAGTTGAACCCTGATTCATAATTTGTTATGAAAATACTGGTAAAGGACAGATCATTGATGCAAACCCCACTTCTATTGTCATGACTGCATCAATTCAACCAAAAGAACCAATAGATCCTGAAGAGGGGGAACATCTTTTTCATTCACAGATGTGGGTGAAGGGGACCCCGCTGCATTTTATTGTTGATAGCGGAAGCCAAAAGAACCTCATCTCAACAAAGGTCGTCAAACAACTAGGATTGTTGACAACACCACATTCACATCCATACAACATCGGGTGGTTTCACCAAGAATGAGATCTCCGTGTCAGCCAACAGTGTTGATTTTGATACGACGTCCAACCCTTCAGGGATGAGGTGTTATGTGATGTTGCCCCACTGGATGTCTGTGATGTTCTCTTGGGCCAACCATATATGTGGAGACGCCATGTTGTTTATGAGTCTCGACCCCGTAGTGCCATTGTTACTTTGGGGGGTCATCTCTGCAGAATACCATAGGTATTTTCGACTACTATTCCACCTAAAAAGTGCCACAAGGTAGTATCTCATACTGTAAAATTGAACTTCTTCACAATCTGTTCAAAAGGGGAACAAAAGGACACTGCAACCACTACAGCCTCACCCCAAGCACCTTTTATCAAACAAAAGAAGGTCGGAAAGGTTGCAACAAAGTGCAAATATTCCTTCTGCACATCGTCCTCTCATGTATTTTGACTTTTTGAACAGCCTAAACATCAACAGGTTTGCGACAAACTTCCACAAATTGAACAACGTGACATCTCTAGCAAGGCAAGCAGATCACCAAGATGTAGATTTAGCAAACACTTTTCCCTCTCCCCCAGGAAATCAATGCAATGGATACCATTTATTCGTAAGGAGAGAGTATTTATCTAGGTGGATATCAGTGGCCACCCACCTTTTTCGACTGGCTCAAAACAATTTTCTGGAAATTTTGGCAATTTACTATTTTTAGCAGTTTTTAACTTTCAGGGCCATTTTGAGGGCCCAAATGAAGGTTTTTTGAGATATATGTTCTAAATTATATCCAAATTCATCATTGATCACCCAAAATGAATCTCCTCGATTATATATTTCCAACGAGCTATCATACGCCTAAAACGAAGATCGTATGCAAAAGTTACGACCCCGGGAAGTTGATGCACCAACTTACCCAAACGGGGCCCACATGAATTTTGGCGCTTCATATCCTAGGGTTAGGTTATTATATGTCTAGGGTTTTTGGAATTCTGGTTTACTGTAAAAATTCCTTCAGAGCCTCATTGTAATCATCTTCTTGTGAATGCGAGTAGCCATCAAATCTCTTCTCAGAGATAAGCTGCCACCATTCTAGCGAGTCTTTCACTCTGTATTTTTACAGTCTCTATACATTTATTTCATTAATTTAAATTGTGTATTACTGTATATTTGTGTTTATGGTTTCATATCTGATACATTCCTGTTATGTTATTGAATATCTGTGATATCTCTTTGCAATTATTTATTATATCTCCACTCTCATTTCGTGCCGAAAATAAATCTGGATCAGTGTTATCAGAGCAGGGTGTTCTTGATCATTTTTTTCAGTTCATGTCCCCAACAAGGTCTGAGTATAGAAATATGGGTCTCGAGCTTGTCTCTCTTGAGGAAAATCACTCTCGCACACCCAAGAAGCCCTTAATGGCGGAATAAAAGAAAAACAATGGAGCAGACGATCCTATAAGTCTGTTGCTTGAGAAAGTTCTCATGCGACAAAGGGATGAAATGATGGAGAATTTTTCCCACATCCTTCAATGCCTCTCGATAGCATCAGGCGCATATTCATCAAGAGAACACTTTGGAGGCACCTCGCCTTTTAAGGTATAGGTCAATTTTTATATTCCTATATTTGAAGGTCAGATAGATGTGGATGCCCTAGATAAATGGTTAAATTTGTCAGAAGGTTATTTCTCTGTTCACAATTTTTTTGACAGAGAAAATATCATCTTTGTGCTCCTTAAGGCTTTCCCCCATGTCAAACATTGGTGGGAAACTTACTGGGAGAAGAGTTCCACAGAGGAGTCTATAATATATGGGTCCGAGCCCACTTGGGATTTTTTTGTGGATGTGGTAAAGGAACAATATTACCCTTTTTGCAACTATGAGGACCAGTACATGAGATGGACCATGTTGTGGAAAGAGAGGTGCCAAGCAGTTTCAGAGTTCACCAACACCTTCCATACCTTGCGCAACAATATGGGTATCAAATAATCTGAACAACATTTGGTTCTGAAATACCATGGGGCTCTACACAGATACATCCAAACAAAAATGGATTTTTTGGACATCTCATCACTCGGTGTTGCTTATCGATATGCTGTTAAAATCGAGCAGAAATTTAAACACTAGAACAAACAGGATTTTGAGTCTGCAAATCTCCAACAACCAAAGTATGACAAAGACGGCCCTAAAAAACAATATCTCGAAAGCCAGTCCAAGCCACATTAAAATAACGGTCACGGGAAGAAAAATAAGGACACCAGAAAATGGTACGATTTCCAAAAAATCCCCTGGCACAACACCGATGAATGTCCCTCAAAATAGTCATTGGTGGCCGAGATCAAAGAGAAGGGGCGGATCCCCGATTCAGAATCTGATTCTGAAAATACTGCTAAAGGATATATCATTGACATAGACCCCACTTCTATTGTCGCAACAATAAAAATTCAACTAGAAGAACCAACATATCCTAAAGATGGGGAATGCCTTTTTCATTCACAATTGTGGGTGAAGGAGACCCCATTGCATTTTATTGTTGATAGCAGAAGCAAGAAGAACCGCATCTCAACAGAGGTCGTCAAACAGTTGGGATTGTTGACAACACCAGACCCGCAGCCATACAACATCATGTGGCTTCACCAAGGACGAGATCCTTGTGTCAACCAACAATGTCGATTTTCATACGGAATCCAACCCTTCAAGGAAAAGGTGTTATGTGATGTTGCCCCACTGGATGTCTATGATGTTCTCTTGGGCCAACCATATATGTGGAGATTCCATGTTGTTTATGAGTCTCGACCCCGTAGTGTCAGTGTTACTTTGGGGGTTCATCTCCACAGAATACCAGAGGTAGTTCCGACTACTTCTCCACCTAAAAAGTGTTTCAAGGTAGTATCTCATATTGAAAAATTCAACTTCTTCACAATCTATTCAAAAGGGGAACAAAAGGACACTGCAACCACTACAATCTTGCCCCAAGCACCTTCGATCAAATAGAAGTAGGTCGAAAAGGTTGCAACAAAGCGCAAATATTCCTTCTACACATCATCCTCTCATGTAGCCCAAATTGTTGAACAACATCAACCTCACCAGGTTTGTGGCATACTTCGACAAACTGAACAACACGATGTCTCCAACAAGGCAAGCAACTCACCAAGATGCAGATTTAGCAAACTCTTTTCCCTCTCCCCCGAATAATCAACGAAATGGATACCATTGCTTCCTAAGGAGGAATGATTGATCTATGTGGATACTGGTGGCCACCCACCTTTTTTGACTGGCTCAAAATAGTTTTCTGGAAATTTTGGCAATTTACTATTTTTAGCAGTTTTTAACTTCCGGGGCCATTTTGAGGGCCCAAATGAAGGTTTTTCGAGATCAAGGTTCTCAATGATAGCCCAAGGCATGATTGATCCCCCAAAATGAATCTCCTCTACGATATATTTCCGACGATATATCATATGCTTAGACCGAAGATCGTATGCAAAAGTTATGACCCCGAGAAGTTGATGCACCAACTTACCCAAACGGGGCCCACATGACTTTTGGCACTTCATATCCTAGTGTTAGGATTTTGGATGTCTAGGGTTTTTTTCATTCTTGTTTAGTGTAAAAATTCCTTCAGAGCCTCATTGTAATCATCTTCTTATGAATGTGAGTAGTCGTCACATCTCTTCTCAAAGATAAGCTGCCACCATTCTAACGAGTCTTTCACTCTGTATTTTTACAGTCTCTCTACATTTATTTCATTAATAGAAATCGAGCATTATTGTATATTTGTATTTATGGTTGCATATCTTATACATTCCTGTTATATTATTGAATATATGCGATATCTCTTTGCATTTGTTTATTATATGTCCACTCTCATTTTGTGCCGAAAATAAATACGGATCAGTAGTATACGAGTAGGCTGTTATTGATTGTTTTTTTCAGTGCATGTTCCCGACGAGGTTCAAGTATAGAAATTTGGGTCTCAAGATTGTCTCTCTTGAGGACAATCATTCTTGCACACCCAAGAAAACCTCAATGGCGGAAGAAAATAAAAACGACGGAGAAAATGATCCTATAAGTCTGTTGCTTGAGCAAGCTCTCATGCGACAAACTAACGAAATGATGGATAATTTTTCCCACATCCTTCAACACCACCCGATAGCATCAGGCACATCTTCATCAAGCGGCCACTTTGGAGGCACCTCGCCTTTTAAGCTATAGGTCAATTTTGATATTCCTATATTTGAAGTTCAGATAGATGCAGATGCCCTGGAGATATGGTTAAATCTATTAGAAGGTTATTTCTTTGTTCATAATTTTTCCTACAGAGAAAAGATCATATTCATGCTCCTTAAGGATCTCCCCCATGTGAAACATTGGTGGCAAACTCACTAGGAGCAGAGCTCCACAGAGGAGTTTGGAATATATTTGGTTGAGCCCACTTGAGATTTTTTATGGATGTGGTAAAGGAACAATATTACCCTGTTGGAAACTAAGAGGAGTAGTACATGACATGGATCACACTATGGAAAGAGAGGGGCCAAGTAGTTTTAGAGTTCACCAACACCTTCCATACATTGTGCACCAAGATGGGTATCAAAGACTCTGAATGAAATTTGGTTCTGAAATACTATGTGGCTCTACACAGATACATCCAAACGGAAATGGATTTTTTGGACATCTCATCACTCAGTGCTGCTTATTGATATGTTGTTAAAATCGAGCAAAAATTTAAGCACTAGAACAAACAGGATTTCAGGTCCACAAATCTGCAACAACGAAAGTATGACAAAGACGACCCTAACAAAGAGTCTCCCAAAAACCATTCCAGGCCACATGAAAAGAAGGGTCACAGGAAGACAAAGAAGGACACCGAAAAATGGTGTGATTTCCACAAAATCCCCTGGCACAACACCAATGAATGTCACTCAAAATAGTCATTGGTGGAGGAGATCAAAGACAAGGAGCCTAACCCTGATTCAGAGTCTGATTCTGAAAATACTGGTAAATGATAGATCATTGACGTAAACCCCACTGCTATTGTCGCGACCGCAACAATTCAACAAGAAGAACCAATAGATCCTGAAGAGGGGAAACGTATTTTGCATTCACAGATGTGGGTGAAGGGGACCCCACTACATTTTATTGTTGATAGTGGAAACTTGAAGAACCTCATCTCAGCAGAGGTCATCAAATAGTTGGGATTGTCGACAACACCACACCTGTAGCCATAAACATCAGGTGGCTTTGCCAAGGAGGAGATCTTTGTGTCAGCCAACAATGTTGATTTTCATACATCATCCAACCCTTCAAGAATGAGGTGATGTGATGTTCCTCCACTGGATGTCTGTGATGTTCTCTTGGGCCAACCATATATGTGGAAACGCCATGTTGTTTATGATTCTCGACCCCGTAGTGTCATTTTTACTTTGGGGGGTCATCTCTACAGAATACCAGAGGTAGTTTCGACTACTATTCCACCTAAAAAGTGGCGCAAGGTAGTATCTCATACTGCAAAATTCAACTTCTTCACAATCTATTCAAAAGGGGAACATAAGGACACTGCAACCACTAGAGCCTCGCCCCAAGCACATTCTATCAAAAAGAAGCAGGTCGACAAGGTTGAAGCAAAGGACAATTATTTCTTCTACACATCATCCTCTCATGTAGCCTGACTTGTTGAACAACCTCATCCTCAATAGGTTCATGACAGACTTCCACAAAGTGAACAACGTGACGTCTCCAGCAAGGCAAGCAGCTCACTAAGATGCAGATTTAGCAAATGCTTTTCCCTCTCCCCCGAGAACTCAACGAGAACTAAACAAAATGGATACCATTTCTTCCTAAGGAGGGAGGATTGATCAAGGTGGATATCGGTGGCCATCCACCTTTTCCGAATGGCTAAAAACAATTTTCTAGAAATTTTGGCAATTTACTATTTTTAGTAGCTTTTAACTTCCAGGGTCATTTTCAGGGCCCAAAAGAGGGTTTTTTGGTATATAGGTTCTCTATAATAGATGAAGGCATGATTGATCCCCAAAAATGAATCTTCTCGATGATATATTTCCAATGAGTTATCATATTCCTAAAACGGATATTGTATGCAAAAGTTACGACCCTAGGAAGTTGATGCACTAACTTACCCAAATAGGGCCCACATGACTTTTGACGCTTCATATCCTAGGGTTTTTTAAATTCCTGTTTACTGTAAAAAGGCCTTCAGAGCCTCATTATAATCATCTTCTTTCGAATGCGAGTAGCCGTCACATCTCTTCTCAGAGATAAGTTGCGACCATTCTAGCGAGTCTTTCACTCTGTATTTTTATAGTCTCTATACATTTATTTCATTAATATAAATTGTGTATTACTGTATCTCTGTATTTATGGCTACATATCTTATACATTCCTGTTATATTATTGAATATCTGTGATATCTATGTGCATTTAATTATTATATCTCCACTCTCATTTCATGCCGAAAATAAATCTGGATCAGTTGTATCAGAGCAGGCTGTTCTTGATCGATTTTTTAGTGCATGTCTCCGACGAGGTTTGAGTATAGAAAGTTGGGTCTCGATCTTGTCTCTCTTGAGTAAAATCACTCTCGCACACCCAAGAAACCTTCAATGGAGGAAGAAAAGAAAAACAACGGAGTAGATGATCCTATAAGTTTGTTGCTTGAGCAAGCTCTCACGCGACAAAGGGACGAAATGATGGAGAATTTTTCCCACATCCTTCAATGCCTCCCAATAACATTAGACGCATATTCATCAATTGACCACTTTGGAGGCACCTCTCTTTTTAAGGTACAGGTCAATTTGGAGATTCCTATATTTGAAGGTTAGATAGATGCAGATGCCTTAGATAAATGGTTAAATCTATTATAAGGTTATTTCTTTGTTCACAATTTTTCTGACAGAGAAAAAATCATCTTCGCACTCCTTAAGTCTCTCCCCCATGTCAAACATTGGTGGGAAACTTACTGGGCGCAGAGTTCCACAGAGGAATCTAGAATATATGGGGTCGAGCCCACTTGGGATTTTTTTGTGGATGCGGTAAAGAAACAATATTACCCTGTTGGAAACTATGAGGACCAGTACATGAGATGGACCACATCATGGCAAGAGAGGGGCCAAGAAGTTTCAGAGTTCACCAACACCTTCCATACATTGTGCACCAAGATGAGTATCAAAGACTTTGAATGAAATTTGGTTTTGAAATACCGTGGAGCTCTACACATATACATCCAAACGAAAATGGATTTTCTAGACATCCCATCACTCGGTGCTGCTTATCAATATGATGTTAAAATGGAGCAGAAATTTAAGCACCAGAACAAATAGGATTTTGGGTCTGCAAATCTGCAAGAATCAATGTATGAAAACGACGACCCTAACAAACAGTCTCCTGAAAACTAGTGCAAGCCACATGAAGAGAAGGGTCATGGGAAGACAAAGAAGGACACCACAAAATGGTGTGATTTCCCAAAAATCACCTGGCACAACACTGATGAATGTCTCTCAAAATAGTCATTGATGGCCGAGATCAAAGACAAGGAGCCAAACACTGATTCAGACCAAAATTTAAGCACTAGAACAAACAGGATTTCAGGTCCACAAATCTACAACAACGAAAGTATGACAAAGACGACCCTAACAAAGAGTCTCCCAAAAACCATTCCAAGCCACATGAAAAGAAGGGTCACAGGAAGACAAAGAAGGACACCGAAAAATGGTGTGATTTCCACAAAATCCCCTGGCACAACACCAATGAATGTCACTCAAAATAGTCATTGGTGGAGGAGATCAAAGACAAGGAGCCTAACCCTGATTTAGAGTCCGATTCTGAAAATACTGGTAAAGGACAGATCATTGACGTAAACCCCACTACTATTGTCGCGACCACAATAATTCAACAAGAAGAACCAATAGATCCTGAAGAGGGGGAACATATTTTTCATTCACAGATGTGGGTGAAGGGGACCCCACTACATTTTATTGTTGATAGAGAAAACTTGAAGAACCTCATCTCAGCAGAGGTCATCAAATAGTTGGGATTGTCGACAACACCACACCCGTAGCCATAAAACATCAGGTGGCTTTGCCAAGGAAGAGATCTTTGTGTCAGCCAACAATGTTGATTTTCATACATCATCCAACCCTTCAAGAATGAGGCGATGTGATGTTCCTCCACTAGATGTCTTTGATGTTCTCTTGGGCCAACCATATATGTGGAAACACCATGTTGTTTATGATTCTCGACCTCGTAGTGTCATTTTTACTTTGGGGGTCATCTCTACAGAATACCAGAGGTAGTTTCGACTACTATTCCACCTAAAAAGTGGTACAAGGTAGTATCTCATACTACAAAATTCAACTTCTTTACAATCTATTCAAAAGGGGAACATAAGGACACTGCAACCACTACAGCCTCGCCCCAAGCACATTCTATCAAACAGAAGAAGGTCGACAAGGTTGAAGCAAAGAACAATTATTTCTTCTACACATCATCCTCTCATGTAGCCCAACTTGTTGAACAACCTCAGCCTCAATAGGTTCATGACAGACTTCCACAAACTGAACAACGTGACGTCTCCATCAAGGCAAGCAGCTCACTAAGATACATATTTAGCAAACACTTTTCCCTCTCCCCCGGGAATTCAACAAAATGGATACCATTTCTTCCTAAGGAGGGAGGATTGATCAAGGTGGATATCGGTGGCCATCCACCTTTTCCGAATGGCTAAAAACAATTTTCTAGAAATTTTGGCAATTTACTATTTTTAGCAGCTTTTAACTTCCAGGGTCATTTTCAGGGCCCAAAAAAGGTTTTTTTGGTATATAGGTTCTCTATAATAGCTGAAGGCATGATTGATCCCCAAAAATGAATCTCCTCGATGATATATTTACAATGAGTTATCATATTCCTAAAACGGATATCGTATGCAAAAGTTACGACCCTGGGAAGTTGATGCACTAACTTACCCAAATAGGGCCCACATGACTTTTGGTGCTTCATCTCCTAGGGATAGGTTTTTGGATGTCTAGGGTTTTTTAAATGCCTATTTACTGTAAAAAGGCCTTCAGAGCCTCATTATAATCATTTTCTTGCGAATGCGAGTAGCCGTCACATCTCTTCTCAGAGATAAGTTGCCACCATTCTAGCGAGTCTTTCACTCTGTATTTTTATAGTCTCTATACATTTAATTCATTAATATAAATTGTGTATTACTGTATATATGTATTTATGGATGCATATATTATACATTCATGTTATATTATTGAACATATGCGATATCTATGTGCATTTATTTATTATATCTCCACTCTCATTTCGTGCCGAAAATAAATCTGGATCAATTGTATCAGAGCAGGTTGTTCTTGATCGATTTTTTTAGTGCATGTCCCCGATGAGGTTTGAGTATAGAAAGTTGTGTCTCAATCTTGTCTCTCTTGAGTAAAATCTCTCTCGCACACCCAAGAAACCTTCAATGGAGGAAGAAAAGAAAAACAATGGAGTAGACGATCCTATAAGTTTGTTGCTTGAGCAAGCTCTCACACGACAAAGGGACGAAATGATGGAGAATTTTTCCCACATCCTTCAATGCCTCCCAATAAAATTAGATGCATATTCATCAAGTGACCACTTTGGAGGCACCTCTCTTTTTAAGGTACAGGTCAATTTGGAGATTCCTATATTTGAAGGTCAGATAGATGCAGATGCCTTAGATAAATGGTTAAATCTATTATAAGGTTATTTCTTTGTTCACAATTTTTCTGACAGAGAAAAAATCATCTTCGCACTCTTTAAGTCTCTCCCCCATGTGAAACATTGGTGGGAAACTTACTGGGAGCAGAGTTCCACAGAGGAATCTGGAATATATGGGGCCAAGCCCACTTGGGATTTTTTTGTGGATGTGGTAAAGAAACAATATTACCCTATTGGAAACTATGAGGACCAATACATGAGATGGACCACATCATGGAAAGAGAGGGGCCAAGAGGTTTCAGAGTTCACCAACACCTTCGATACGTTGCACACCAAGATGAGTATCAAAGACTCTGAATGAAATTTGGTTTTGAAATACCATGGGGCTCTACACAAATACATCCAAACGAAAATGGATTTTCTAGACATCCCATCACTTGGTGCTGCTTATCAATATGATGTTAAAATGGAGCAGAAATTTAAGCACCAGAACAAATAGGATTTTGGGTCTGCAAATCTGCAAGAAGCAAAGTATGAAAACGACGACCCTAACAAACAGTCTCCTGAAAACTAGTCCAAGCCACATGAAGAGAAGGGTCACGAGAAGACAAAGAAGGACACCAGAAAATGGTGTGATTTCCCAAAAATTCCCTGGCACAACACCGATGAATGTCTCTCAAAATAGTCATTGGTGGTTGAGATCAAAGACAAGGAGCCAAACCGTTCATTAACGCACACCCCACTGTCATTGCCGCGCTCGCAACAATTCAACTATAAGAACCAACAAATCCTAATGAAGGGGAACATATTTTTCATTCACAGATGTGGGTGAAGGGGACCCTGCTGCATTTTATTGTTAATAGCGGAATCCAGAAGAACCTAATCTCAACAGAGGTCGTCAAACAATTGGGATTTTCGACTACACCATGCCCACAGCCATACAACATCGGGTGGCTTCGCCAAGGATGAGATATTTGTGTCAGCCAATAGTGTCGATTTTCATACGGCATCCAACCCTTCAAGGATGAGGTGTTATGTGATGTTTCCCCACCAGATGTCTGTGATTTTCTCTTGGGCCAACCATATATGTGGAGATGCCATGTTGTTTATCAGTCCTGACCCCATAGTTTCAATGTTACTTTGGGGGGTCATCTCTATAGAATACATGAGGTAGTTTTGACTACTGTTCCACCTGAAAAGTGTTGCAAGGTAGTATCTCATACTGCGAAATTCAACTTCTTCACAATCTATTCAAAAGGGGAACAAAAGGACACTGAAACCACTACAACCTCGCCCCGAGCACCTTCTATCAAACCGAAGTAGGTCGACAAGGTTGTAGAAAATTGCAAAGATTCCTTCTTCACATTATCCTCTAATGTATCCCAACTTGTTGAACAACCTCAGCCTCAACAGGCTCATAACAGACTTCCAAAAACTGAACAACGCGACGTCTCCAGCAGGGCAAGTAGCTCACTAAGATGCAGATTTAGCAAACGCTTTTCCCTCTCCCCTGGGAACTCAACGCAATGGAAACCATTGTTTCCTAAGAAGGGAGGAATGATCCAGGTGGATATTGATGTCCAAACACCTTTTTCGACTGGCTCAAAATAGTTTTCTGGAAATTTTGGCAATCTACTACTTTTAGCAGTTTTTAACTTCTGGGGCCATTTTGAGGGCCCAAATGAACGTTTTTCGAGGTTGAGATTCTCAATGATAATAGAAGCCATTATTGAGCCCCCAAAATGAATCTCCTTGATGATATATTTCCAACGAGCTATGATACGCCTAAAATGGAGATCGTATGAAAAGTTATGACCCAGGGAAGTTGATGCACCAACTTACCCAAACGGGGCCCACATGACTTTTGGCGTTTCATCTCCTAGGGTTAGGTTTTTGGATGTATAGGGTTTTTGGAATTCTGGTTTACTATAAAAAGGCCTTCAAAGCCTCCTTGTAATCATCTTCTTGCGAATCTAAGTAGCTGTCACATTTCTTCTTAGAGATAAGCTGCCACCATTCTAGTGAGTCTTTCACTCTATATTTTTACAGTATCTGTGTATTTATTTCATTAATAGAAATTGTGTATTACTATATATCTGTGTTTATGTTGCATCTCTGATACATTCCTATTTTATTATTTAATATATGTGATATCTCTATGCATTTCTTTATTATATCTCTGCTCTCATTTCGTGCTGAAAATAAATCTGGATCAGTGGTATCAGAGCAGGTTGTTCTTGATCATTTTTTTCAGTGCATGCCCCCAACGATGTCTGAGTATAGCAAGTTGGGTCTCTAGCTTGTCTCTCTTGAGGAAAATATCTCTCGCACACCCAAGAAACCCTCAATGGAAAAAGAAAATAAAAACGATGGAGGAGATGATCCTATAAGTCTGTTGCTTGAGCAAGCTCTCACGTGAAAAACAAACGAAATGATGGAGAATTTTCCTTACATCCTTCAACAATTTTCGATAGAATCAGGCACATCTTCATCAAGCAACCACTTTGGAGGCACCTCTCATTTTAAGGTACAGGTCAATTTTGATATTCCTATATTTGAAGGTTAGATAGATGTGGATGCCCTAGATAAATGGTTAAATCTGTTAGAAGGTTATTTCTCTTTTCACAATTTTTTTGATAAAGAAAAGATCATCTTCGCGCTCCTTAAGGATCTACCCCATGTAAAAAATTGGTGGGAAACTTACTGGAAGTAGAGTTCCATAGAGGAGTTTGGAATATATGGGGCCGAGCCCAGTTGGGATTTTTTTGTGGATGTGGTAAAGGAACAATATTACCCTGTTGGCAACTATGAGGACCAATACATGAGATGGATCACACCACGAAAAGAGAGGGGCCAAGCAGTTTTAGAGTTCACCAACAACTTCCATACCTTGTGCACCAAGATGGGTATCAAAGACTCCGAACGACATTTGGTTCTGAAATACCATGGGGCTCTACGCAAATACATCCAAACAAAAATGGATTTTCTGGACATCTCATCACTCGGTGTTGCTTATCGATATGTTGTTAAAATGGAGAAAAAATTTAAGCACTAGAACAAATAGAATTGCAGGTATGCAAATCTGCAACAACCAAAGTATGACAAAGACAACCTTTACAAACAGTCTCCTGAAAACCAGTCCAAGCCACATGAAAAGAAGGGTCACGGGAAGACAAAGGACACTGGAAAATGGTGCAATTTCCACAAAATCCCCTGGCACAACACTGATGAATGTCATTCAAAACAGTCATTGGTGGTTGAGATCAAAGACAAGGAGCCAAACCCTGATTCAGAATCAGATCATTGATGCAGACCCCACTGTTATTGTCGTGACCGCAACAATTCAACTAGAAGAATCAACAGATCTTGAAGAGGGGGAACATATTTTTCATTCATAGATGTGGGTGAAGGGGACCCTGCTGCATTTTATTGTTGATAGTGGAAGACAAAAGAACCTCATCTCAGCAGAGGTTGTTAAATAGTTGGGACTATCGACAACACCACACCCCCATCCATAAAACATCGGGTGGCTTGGCCAAAGACCAGATCTCTGTGTCATCCAACAGTGTTGATTTTGATACGGCATCCAACCCTTCAAGGATGAGGGGTTATGTGATGTTTCCCCACTAGATGTCTGTGATGTTCTCTTGGGCCAACCATATATGTGGAGACACCATGTTGTTTATGAGTCTTGATCCCGTAGTGTCATTGTTACTTTGGGGGGTCATCTCTATAGAATACCAGAGGTAGTTTCGACTACTGTTCCACCTAAAAAGTGCCAAAAGGTAGTATCTCATACTGTGAAATTAAACTTCTTCACAATTTGTTCAAAAGGGGAATAGAAGGACACTGCAACCACTACAACCTTCCCCCAAGCACCTTCTATCAAATAGAAGAAGGTTGACAAGATTGCAGCAAATCAAAAATATTCCTTCTGCACATCGTCCTCTCATGTAGCTCAACTTATTGAATAGCCTTAACCTCAACATGTTCATGACATACTTCCACAAACTGAACAACACGACGTCTCCAGAAAGGCAAGCAACTCACCATGATGCATATTTAGAAAACACTTTTCCCTCTCCCTAGGGAACTCAATGCAATGGATACCATTTCTTCCTAAGGATGGAGGATTGATCCAGGTGGATATCAGTGGCCACCCACCTTTTCCAACTGGCTCAAAACATTTTTTCTGGAAATTTTGGCAATTTACTAGTTTTAGCAGTTTTTAACTTCCGGGGCCCTTTCGAGGGCCCAAATGAAGGTTTTTCGAGATCAAGGTTCTCAATGATATATAAATTCATGATTTATCCTGCAAAATGAATCTACTCGATGATATCTTTCCAACGATCTATCATACGCCTAAAACGGAGATCGTATGCAAACGTTACGACGACGAGAAGTTGATGCACCAACTTACCCAAGCGGGTCCCACATGACTTTTGGCGCTTCATCCCCTAGGGTTAGGTTTTTGGATGTCTAGGGTTTTGGGCATTCCAATTTAACCTAAAAGGACCTTCAGAGCCTCATTATAATCATCTTCTTGCGAATGCGAGTAGCCGTCACATCTCTTCTCAAAGATAAGCTGCCACCATTCTAGCAAGTCTTTCACTCTGTATGTTTACAGTCTCTGTACATTTATTTCATTAATAGAAATCATGTATTATTGTATATCTATATTTTTGGTTGCATCTTTGATACATTCCTGTTATATTATTGAATATCTGTGATATATCTGTGCATTTCTTTATTATATCTCTGCTCTCATTTCATGCTGAAAATAAATCCAGATCACTGGTATCAGAGCAGGCTGTTCTTGATCATTTTTCCAGTGCATGTCCCCGATGAGGCCCGAGTATAGAAATTTGGGTCTCGAGCTTGTCTATCTTGATGAAAATTTCTCTCGCAAACCCAATAAACCCTCAATGGTGGAAGAAAAGAAAAACGATGGAGGAGACGATCCTATAAGTCTGTTGCTTGAGCAAGCTCTCACGCGACAAAGAGGAAAAATGATGGAGAATTTTTCCCACATCCTTCAATGCCTACCAATAGCATCAAGCACATATTCATCAAGAGGCCACTTTGGAGGCACCTTTCCTTTTAAGGTACAGGTCAATTTTGATATTCCTATATTTGAAGTTCAGATAGATGCAGATGCCCTAGATAAATGGTTGAATCTGTTAGAAGGTTGTTTCTTTGTTCACAATTTTTTCGACAGAGAAAATATCATCTTCATGCTCATTAAGGCTCTCCCCCATGTCAAACATTGGTGGGAAACTTACTGGGAGCAAATTTCCACAGAGGATTTTGGTATATATGGGGTCAAGCCCACTTGGGATTTTTTTGTGGATGCGGTAAACGAACTATATTACCCTGTTGGCAACTATGAGGACCAGTACATGAGATGGAACACACCGTGGCAAGAGAGGGGCCAAGAAGTTTCGGATTTCACCAAGTTGGGTATCAAAGACTCTGAATGACATTTGGTTCTGAAATACGATGGGGCTCTACATAGATATATCCAAACATAAATGGATTTTCTGGACATCTCATCACTCGTTGTTGTTTTTTTATCGATATGTTGTTAAAATGGAGCATAAATTTAAGCAATAGAACAAACAAGATTTCAGGTCTGCAGATCTATAACAACCAAATTATGACAAAGATGGCCCTAAAAAATAGTCTCCTGAAAACCAGTCTAAGCCACATGAAAAAAAGGGTCACGGGAAGACAAAGAAGGAGACCAGAAAATGGTGTGATTTCCACAAAACCCCTCGCACAACACCAATGAATGTCGCTCAAAACTATCATTGGTGGATGAGATCAAATATAAGGAGCCAAACCTTGATTCAGAATCTAATTCTGAAAATATTAGTAAAGGACAGATGACTGACGCAGACCCCACTGTTATTGTCACGACCACAACAATTCAACCAGAAGAACCAACAGATCCTGAAGAGGGGGAATGTATTTTTTATTCATAGATGTGGGTGAAGGGGACCTCGCTACATTTTATTCTTGATAAAGGAAGCCAGAAGAACCTCATCTCAGCAAAGGTCGTCAAATAATCAGGATTGTTGACAACACCACACCCACAACCATACAACATCGGTTGGTTTCACCAAGGACGAGATCTCTATGTCAGCCAACAATGTTGATTTTCATACGACATCCAACCCTTTAAGGATGAGGTGTTATGTGATGTTTCCCCACTAGATGTCTATGATGTTCTATTGGGCCAACCATATATGTAGAGACACCATGTTGCTTATGAGTCTCGACCTTGTAGTGTCATTGTTACTTTGGGGGTTCATATCTACAGAAAACCAGAGGTAGTTTCGACTACTGTTCCACCTAATAAGTGTTTGAAGGTAGTATCTCATACTGCAAAATTCAACTTCTTCACAATCCATTCAAAAGGGGAACAGAAGGACACTAC
This sequence comes from Picea mariana, assembly GCA_032191745.1. Classification (NCBI taxonomy): domain Eukaryota; kingdom Viridiplantae; phylum Streptophyta; class Pinopsida; order Pinales; family Pinaceae; genus Picea; species Picea mariana. The sequence continues at coordinate 213,497 of JASDQU010735678.1, forward strand.
AACCACTACAGCCTCGCTGCAAGCACCTTATATAAAAAAGAATAAGGTCGAAACAGTTGTAGAAAAGTGAAAATATTCCTTCTGCACATCGTCCTCTCATGTAGCTTGACTTGTTGAACAACCTCAGCCTTAACAGGTTCATGACAGACTTCCACAAACTGAACAATGCGACGTCTCCAGCAAGGCAAGCAACTCACCAAGATGCAGATTTAGCAAACGCTTTTCCCATTCCCCCGGGAACTCAATGCAATGGAGACCATTTATTCCTAAGGAGGGAGGATTGATCCAGGTGGATATCAGTGGCCACCCACCTTTTCTAACTGGCTAAAAACAATTTTCTGGAAATTTTGTCAATTTACTATTTTTAGTAGTTTTTAACTTTTGGGGCCATTTTGAGGGCCCAAATGAAGGTTTTTTGAGATAAAGGTTCTTAATGATATTCAAAAGCATGATAGAGCTACCAAAATGAATCTCCTCGAGGATATATTTCCAATGAGCTATCATACGTCTAAAATGGAAATCGTATGCAAACGTTACGACCCCGGGAAGTTGATGCACCAACTTACCCAAACGAGACCCACATGACTTTTGGCCCTTCATCTCCTAGGGTTAGGTTTTTGGATGTATAGGTTTTTTGGCATTCCAATTTACTTTAAAAAGGCCTTTAGAACCTCATTGTAATCATCTTCATGCGAGTGCGAGTAGCTGTCACATCTCTTCTCAGAGATAAGCTGCCACCATTCTAGCGAGTCTTTCACTCTATAGTTTTACAATCTCTATACATTTATTTCATTAATAGAAATCATGTATTACTATGTATCTGTGTTTATGCTTACATATCTGAAACATTCCTTTTATATTATTGAATATTTGCGATATCTCTGTACATTTCTTTGTTATATCTCCGCTCTCATTTCATGCTGAAAATAAATCCGGATTAGTGGTATCAGAGCAGGCTATTCTTTATCGTTTTTTTCAGTGCATGTCCCCGATGATGTCCGAGTATAGAAAGTTGGGTCTCCAACTTGTCTCTCTTGAGGACAATCTCTCTCGCACACCCAATAAATCCTCAATGGTGGAAGAAAAGAAAATTGACAGACCAGATGATCCTATAATTCTATTGCCTAAGAAAGCTCTCACGCGACAAAGGGATGAAATGATGGAGAATTTTTCCCACATCCTTCAATGCCTCCGAATAGCATCAGGCGTATATTCATCAAGCGATGACTTTGGAGGCACCTCACATTTTAAGGTACAGGTCAATTTTGATATTCCTATATTTAAAGGTCATATAGATGCAGATGCCTTAGATAAATGGTTAAACCTGTTAGAAGGTTATTTCTCTGTTCACAATTTTTCTGACAGAGAAAAGATCATATTTGCCCTCCTTAAAGCTCTCCCCCATGTCAAATATTGGTGGGAAACTTACTGGGAGCAGATTTCCATAGAGGATTCTGGAATATATGGGGTCAAGCCTACTTGGGACTTTTTTGTGGATGCGATATAGGAACAATATTACCCTGTTGAAAACTATGAGGACTAGTACATGAGATGGACCACACTCCGGCAAGAGAGGGGCCAAAAAGTTTTAGATTTCACCAACACATTCCATACCTTGCGCACCAATATGGGTATCAAAGACTCCAAACGACATTTGGTTCTTAAATACCGCGGGGCTCTACCCAGATACATCTAAATGGAAATGAATTTTCTGGACATCTCATCACTCAGTGCTGCTTATCAATATGCTATCAAAATGGAGCAGAAATTTAAGCACCAGAACAAACTTGATTTTGGGTCTGCAAATATACAACAACCAAATTATGACAAAGACATCCCTAACAAATAGTCTCCCAAAAACTAGTCCAAGCCAAATGAAAATAAGAGCCACGGGAAGACAAAGAAGGACACCAGAAAATGGTGTGATTTCCATAAAATCCCCTGGCACAACACCAATGAATGTCGCTCAAAATAGTCATTGGTGGTCGAGATCAAAGACAAGGAGCCGAACCTTGATTTAGAATCTAATTTTGAAAATACTGGTAGAGGACATATCATTGATGTAGACCCCACTCATATTGTCATGACTGCAGAAATTCAACCAGAAGAACCAACAGATCCTGAAGAGGGGGAACGCTTTTTTCATTCACAGATGTGGG
>JASDQU010735679.1:51554-71589 GCA_032191745.1 Picea mariana
ATATAAATTCAAACATTGTATACATCTTATATACACTTTATAATTTGTACGACCAAGGAAAGCCCCAAAGTACTTCCCCTCATTTCGAGAATAGTACCCAGGGTAAACCCTATAATCTATAGGGCACAAGGTTGGTCAATAATAAGGCTCGAAGACATTACAATAATATACTCGTTAAGAGCTCAACACGTCACTTGTGAAAATTGAACCTGGTTGGGGAGGTTAACAATCATTCCTCCCAAATACCTGAGCTAAACCCAATTAACATTATTTTTTTAAATTATATATATACATATGCAAGTATGCATGTGAACCTATATTCAGAGTAGAATTTTAAATAGTTTTATTTATACTACTCATTCAATATGTATACTAAGGTTATAGTATACATACATATTAAATTGATGTATGAAATATTTTTGTTTTTTAAATATGGAATTTTTTTCACCTATAAATTTGATTATTTAATTTACAAAAGTGTACATATTTTTATTTTTCAAATTTAAATTTATAATTCTATAAAAGTAGATAAAATCATTAATACATGTTTTATAATAAATAAGCTTAATATATATTATAATAATAAATTAGCTTTGTGATCCCTTGGGGTGTAGAACAGTCGATGATGGAGTGTATTGTTAAGGCACTTTGTTATGTGAAGTCATCAGTTCAAAACCCTCGACTAGTCTTGTGTGTCGTGTGAGGGGTCGCGTTGGCATGTATGGGGTTATAGTGGTAGTAGTCAGATAACACGATCACATGTCACACGAGTAAATTTGGGAGGAAATATATAAAATGAAAAAAGTGTAATTTTTTATTTGTTTTTTTCTCAATGATTATGGGAGAGTTTCTTACACGTATGTTTTGGGTGAATACTTAATTTATTAGTTCCTGTCGAAGTCCTGGGAATATAGAAATCGATTTTTCATTGACCACTAATTAGTTTTTGCGTTGACCAAAAATCTATTGTGTTTTTCCATCGTTGAACTTTGTTGCAGACGATTCAATTTTTTTTTTTGGCTTTTGATTGGTCATTCAAAACAACATCTTATTGTTAAGCCAACGATGGAAATTTAATAAGTGATTTATTTGTGGATTTGTAATTTACATGGTTGGGAGGGGTGTAGATATTAGTGTCAAAGTTCAGAGAGGATATCAGTTCCCGAAGCTTGTCATTGTGTCAGTTGTTCAATGGAGAATATGCAAATGTATTTGCTACCATACAATGTATAGACATATTTTAATAAATATAAACAGATTTATGTGTATTGTATGGGATGATTCGGTGTGGGGGATTTTATGGATTGCAACGAGTTTTAATTTTTTTTTTGTTCAAAGTTGTTGTTGAGTTATTTGTGTGCTAATGTGATATAGTGTGCTAGCGATTTTGCATTAACCATTAATTAGTTTTTGCATTGACCGAAAATCTATCACGTTTTTCCATAGTTGAACTTCGTTAAAAGTGATTCAATTTTTTTGTTGGCTTCTGATTGGTCGTTCAAAACAACATCTTATTGTTAGGTCAGTGACAATAGTTTAATAAGAGATTTAATTGTTGAGATCTAATGCATGGTTGGGAGGGGTGCAGGTACTAGTGTCAAATTTCTAAGAGGATATCGGTTCCAGGAGTTTGCAATTGTGTCTGTTGTTGAATGAAGAATATGCAAATTTATTTACTGTCATACAATGTATAGACAAATTTTAATAAATATAAATAGATTTATGTGTATTGTATGCGATGATTCTGTGTGGGGGATTTTATGGATTGCAACGAGTTTTAATTAAGTTTTTTGTTCAAAGTAATTGTTGTTGAGTTGTTTGTGTGCTAACGTGAGATAGTGTGATATAGTGTAATATAACGAGCAGCGGTTTGTTGTAGAGAGTGTGCAGGGAGAAGACAATTAAAGGTTGATAGGTGAAAAAGGTGTGATGTGTGTTGCAAGTTGCATGAGTTGTGGTGTTGGACTTTTGAAAATCTATGTCAGAGGGTAAGAAACCTTGTGCACTACGTGTTATATTGCTAAGAAGATTAGAAATTGATTGTTATTTTGTGTGGTGTAGTTAGTTATGTTCTATTGTTGGTTGAAATGGTTGATTGTTCTTTTTTTTTCTTTGTAGAGGCGATTTAAGTGGGTCAAGGTTTCTTACAGAAAGTGTGAGGGTGGGAGACAACTAAATATTGACAGGAAAGAAAGGTGTTCAAAAAGACGAAGGTGTTGACAATGTTAAAGTGTTGTGTGTTGGGAGTTGCATGAGTTGTGGTGTTGGGCTTCTGCAAATCTATGTCAGAGGGTAAGAAATCTTATGCATTGGATGTTATATGGCAAGGAAGATTAGAAACTGGTTCTTATTTTGCGTTTGCAGATATGAATATTCAATTATGTTTTTTATGGAGATGCAATTAGGTTGTGTGCTTGTTGTCTAATAGTATATGCTTGATGCATAGTGCAATTGTTGTATTTTGTTGGAGTTTGTTCTATTGTTTTATTAGATCATGTTCATGTCCCTATAGTGACTTTCTGGGCATAAAACAATGAAAGGTGTACATGGAAATACCTTTGAGCGTACTGCAATTAGCTATGTTGTGTCGCTGGTCAAAATGGTTGGCTTTATTATTTATTAATTTTTTAAACTAGATGCAATTTAAGTGGTTAGGGTTTACTTTGACAATTTACTGGCATCCAACATGGTTGTCTTTTATGTTGTTTATATAGGGTTTTTTCTTGGGACAATGAACATTGGGTTTGTTTTCAATTCCTGTGAGGATAATTTGAAGCGATTCTTATTTTGTTTTGAGAAGCAATCACACAGACTATTTTAAATTCTTGTGCAAGCAATCCATTATTCCAATGTTTGTACGGATGTTTCATGTTGCTTGTGTTTTGGCATTGTCGTGTATTTATTCTTGGTATGCATGGGGTTGTCTATCTTTAGGCTTTGTGTGGAAAATTGGCACACGGTGTCCTCACACATTGCTTTACTTTTCCACTTCCATGTTTCAAATGGTTATGCATTGTTGATTATGGTGAGCAAAGAAGTTTGCAAGATAGATCATTGATTTATACTATATTCATTTGCTTTGATTTAAAAGGAAAGAGAAGGAATTATGTTAGTATATTTTGAAGATACAAAGGGCTTAGATATACAAAATGCTAAGTAGACCAAGTATATCTATCTAGACTGCATAGTTGTGGAGGATCAACACAAGGATTGATAATAGAGCAAGCATTAAGTCAGACTATTTTTAATCCTTGTGCAACCTGCACACTTATACCTAGTTTAGTTGAGATGTGTTTTTTATCCTTTTGTGAGGAACCGGTATTGGTCAACGTCCTGCATGGCGACAGTTTTGCAGTTGGGATTTTGAATAGTTTTGCATCCATGATTGTGCACATCGCATAGATATGACTTTGGTGTTTTGTGCAAATTTTTTTTGCATCATACATTGGACATTTGGTCTATTGGAAATTATTTGGTGTTCTTAAATTAATTGTTTTTTCTTTAATATTAAGTTAAATTTATTAAAATTGAATATAAATAGGAAAATACATTCTTGCAACTCCACAATTCAAATAGTTATCAATGCCATCAATAATAGAATATTGTTATGCATTGATAACATTGATAACTATTAGACTAAGTGTTGTTGTGTGGGGGTTATACATGTGCAGATGTGTCGAAGCTATGCACATTGTTTGCAGAGTTTATTAGTCCTTCCACAAGCATGTACCTGTGTGGATTTGCGGTGTGCAAATTAAGTAATTTGCAATATAGATTATTGATTTATAGTAAATTCATTTGCTATGATTTAGAAGGAAAGAGAAGGCATTATGTCAGTCTATTTTAAAGATACATAGGCCTTAGAGATGCATAGTTCTAAGTAGACCAAGTATAGTTATATGGACGACATAGTTGTGGAGGACCAACACAGGGACTGGTAATAGAGAAAGCATTCGGTTAGAGTAATTTGAATCCTTGTGCAACATGCACACTTATGCAAGTTATTGTAGTTAAAATGTTGTGTCTTTTATCCTTTTGCGAGGAACTAGTACATGTCAGCGTCCCACATGGGGACGCCTTTGCAGCTGCAATTTCAAATAGTTCTACATCTGTGATTGTGCACATCACATAACTATGTCTTTGGTGCTTTGTGCAGTTAATTTATGCATCACGCTGTGTACATTTGGTCTGTTGGAAATTCTTCGGTGTTCTTAAATTAATTAGTTTTTCTTTAATATTAAGTTAAATTTATTAAAATTGAATATAAATAGGAAAATGCATTCCCGCAACTGCACAATGCAAATAGTTATCAATGTAATCGATAATAGAATAGTGTTATGCATTGATAACATTGATAACTATTAGACTAAGTGTTGTTGTGTGGGGTATATACTTGTGTGGAGGTGTGGAAGCTATGCACATTGTATTCATAGTTTATTAGTCCTTTCATAGGCCTATACCTGTGTATGTTCTTAAATTTCATAACCTTAAATCTAAAAAATGAAAATAAAGTTACATATCAAATTATGAAGCTAGCATCATTAGCTTAGCTGCTAAGTTTTTAGATTTGTATAGTAGTGTAGGAAGATACACATAATTATTATTCTTATGTATTGGTTATCATTATGGTTGTCATAAGTAAATTCTTGGATGGGCATGGAGGAGGCATAGCAAGAGAAATCATATTACCTATTTCTCTCTAATATATGCACATCTATCAAACAAATTGTCAAATATCTCTCGAGACATCTCTAATTTTAAACTAAGTATCAAACAAACTCTCAAATATCCCTCAAAACATCCCTAATTTTAGACTAAGTGTCAAACCAAATAAAAAATCAACTAGGGGCTTTACAGAATAGTTACATGGCTTGTTCACATTGAGTTGTTTTAAATAATTATTGAGCTTGTGCAGTTTCTAGTATAAAATGAAAGATTAGTACAAAATAATGCACATATAGCTTATCCATAGAAAGCAAAGGAGCATGCTTGGATTTGTTGTAATGTATCATTCATTCAAGGATTCTATTTGATATGCCCACAAAGCTTTCTCCATAAGCAACTCAAACTGTACACTTTCCAATGAAAATCCCAAGGAGCCATAATCTCTATTTATAGGGATTTCATTCCTTAATCTTTTCCCATCCAAACGGATATACGTGTGCAGAGGTGTGGAAGTTATATCCTGGATGTGCAAGGATACTTATGTGGAGGCATGGAAGCTATCTCTATGAAGAATATATGTTTTTGTTTTTATTGTCGATTTTTAATAACATTGAAATTATTAAGTAACATTTGATAAAATTGATAGCATTGATAAAATTGCATATTATTAAGTAAGATATATTTAATATATATGTTTTCAGAAATTGTTTTTCCACAAAAATTATTATATTATTTCATATTATTTAATATATATTATTTCTGAATCTGTGACCTATTTGTGGAGGTGCGGAAGCTATATATGTATTGTATGTGTAACAATATTCTATTATTGTTAACATTCGTAGCTGTTAGACTATTTGTTGTGCGGGGATATACCTGTGCGGAGGTGTGTGCTATATATGTAGTTTCTGCACAGATATTTCAATGTTATCAATAATAGAATATTGTTATGCATATAGTTGACACGGATATATCTATGCAGAGGTGTGGGTTGTATCTATTCCACACAGATATAGTTGTGTAGAGGTGCAAAAGCTATATTTGTGCAAAATAGATATAACTTGTGCACCTTCGCACAGTTATATATGTGCGTACTATATGCATTTAGTTGTATTAAGTTTTAGTGTTCAACATATATTTTCCTCATGGCATGTTTTTTTCCGAGTGTGCATTCACATTGGGCATATGTATGTGTTGAACATAATAGAGGGTTGTTGTGTTTTCAATGGTTCTGTGGATGAAAGGCATTCTCGCAATCTGCTATGCTTCTGTGGGTTGATATTTTCAATAGTTTTGTACTCTGTTGTAATGCCTTGATTGTTGTATGTTGTGATGGCTTTATTCATGTTTTTTTTACAATTTGTTCGGCTTCTTTTATTGGTGTGATTTTTCAATGTTGTTCACAGGTGCCTGCTTTGCAAAGAAATCGCATAGACTATTTTAAATCCTCGTTCTAAGTCAATCAACTATTCCAACGCTTGTACATATGTTCCATATTGCTTGTGTTGTGTCATTGTTGTGTATATATTCTTGGTCTACATGGAAATGCATATTTGATCCTTGTGCAGAGAACTGGCACAATGTGTGCTCGCACATTGCTGCACTTTCACACTACCACACTTCAAATGTTTTGCATCAGTGATTGTGATGAGCAAAGCAATTTGCAATATAGATCATTGATTTATAGTAAATTAATTTGTTGTGATTTAGAAGGAAAGAGCAGGCATTTTCTCATTCTATATTGAAGATACACAAGGATTAGATATAAATAGTGCTAAGTAGACCAAATATAGCTATCTGGACTACATACCTACAGAGGACCAACACAGGGACTAATAATAGAGAAAGCATTCGGTGAGACTTTTTTGAATCCCTGTGCATATTGCACACCTATACTTAGTGTAGCTAATATGTTTTGTTTCTAATCATTGTGCTAGGAACCCATACAGATCAACATCCTGCATTGCTACACTTTCACAGCTGTGATTTTAAACAGTTTCACATCCGTGATTATGACAAGCAACGTAATTTGTAAAATAGGTTGTTGGTTTATAGTAAATTGGTTTGCATCCATTTTGGGACCAAGGGCATCTAGAAGTAGTGTGAAGCAATTGTGTTTCTTATCTGTAGACTGTTTGATGGTTTTTTATTGTTGGTATTGCTTTTCGGAAGGTAACTGATATAAGAAGCTACGTTTTCAGGCATTGTGTGGAGAAATGGCATAGGTCACTATCTCGCATTGCTATACTTCTACACATTCACATTTTCAGTGATTGCAAATCTATCATTGTGACAAGTCACGTAATTTGTGAAATAGGTCACTGGTCTATAGTAAATTGATTTGGTTTCATTTATGAGCAAATGTTATGCATGTACAAGCAGTGCTAAGAAAATGTATTGCTTATATGTAGTGTAGAGGTATTGTTGTTGAAAATTGCAGCAAGGGAAAGAATTTTCTACCAATACCACACGCAGGACAATGGATTTTACTTGAATGTACAAAGTAGAAGAGGCTAGGGATTCTACAATGCAAGACACTGCAAAGTCTTGGGAAGCTATCAAGGTCGTATATCATGTTTTTCCTATATATTATTTTTATGTTACATGGTATTCAATGAACCTAGGACAATGTGAGCAAATTTGTACAAAAGTATTGTCTAATGAGGTTAGTACATAGTTGTATATGGTTGTTTTCAGTGTTAACTAGACCCCAAGACACCTAGGTGCAATAGTTGTTAGCGGTTTTCACTAGTAATCAAGTCCCAAGAAACTTGGCCATTACATATTTTTATTTATTTTCTAAATAATCAGTACATCTGGCAATTTGTTGTGAGCCTAGATATGATTAGCCATTTCGTGTACATGAACCAATCAGGAACATAAGAATTTTTTTTTTTATAATTTTAATTTTCGAAATATTTAATTTAATAATTAAATTTAACACAACTTTGATAAACTTTATAAAATTGTAAAAAAAAATGGCCGACTAATTAAATTCAAAGGAATTTGACTTTCAACTGATTACAATGTAACCCGCATTTTCACAATTCAATGGAAGACTAAGGAAAATGCTAGGGAGACGTGGAATGCATAGAACAAATATTTTGTATATGTTTAGTATTGCAGTGTGCAATGCATTGTTACTTATGTACGGAAAGTTTTTCTCTTTTTATTATCATTGTTTGATAGCAAGTGTTATTTTTTGTTATAAACATTATTTTTTAAAATTTATATTTAAATATTATAAATATGCAACAACATTTTTATCATAGTAAATTTTAAATACATCTAACTATTCTAAATATAAATTAAGAATAACCAATTTTAAACCTTTTATTTTATATATACTAGAATGTATTTATTATAATGTTAAAATGAATTTATTATCATCTTAAATTAACAAGTTTTTGTTTAATATTAAGTTAAATTTATTAATATTGTATATAAATAGGAAAATACATTCCCGCAACTCCACAAGTCAAATAGTTATCAATGTTATGAGTAATAGAATATTGTTATGCATTGATAAATGTTACAGTAAGTGTTGTTGTGCGGGGGATATACATGTGTGGAGGTTCGGGAGCTATCATTGTGTTGTTATGCATGTGCATAACAACACATTGTGTTAAGAGTTTATTAGTCGTTGCAACGGGCCTAGGAGTATAAATGTCCAAGGATATACCTGTGAGGAAGTGTAGACGTGCTGAGTGTAGACTATATGTTCTTAAGCTGAACATAACCTAAAATTTAAATAAAGAAAATAAAGATATATATCAAATTATGAAGCCAACATAGTTAGCTTAGCTGCTAAGTTTTTATATGTGTACAATAGTGTAGGAAGACACAATGAATTATTATTCTGACGTATTGGTTATCATTCTGTTGCCAAGAAAATATGTTGCTTATGTGTAGTGTAGAGATTAGTGCACAATGCAGAGAAATCAGATGAGTATACAATTTGCATAATTTTGTTCTTTGATAGTACAACGTACAATCCAGTCACATAGGTGGATTGGATAGGAATGACAGTAGTGCAGATTTCCAAGATTTCCAATTTACCTCGAAGCTATGCATTATGTATAGACTAGTCATTGTGGCAGACGGTTCACAAGGAACTAGGCTGTATTAGTTTCCACTACATTAGACTGAAGCATCAAGAAATCTGATTGTGACATACCAGTTATACCCTTGGCACATACCTAGCGATCTGGTGCAAAGAAAATGTGTTTCTTATGTATAGTGTAGAGATTATTGTACGATTTACAGTAGGTGTAAGAGTATATAGTTGGTGTAATTTTCGTCTTTGGCAGTACAATGTATTGTCCAGTCACACAGGTGGATTGGATAGAATGGCAATTTTGCATATTTCTAAGATTTATAATTTACCTTGAAGTTATTGTCTATGTACAAATTAGTGGTTGTGGCAGAGGATTCACAGGCAATTGGGTTGCATTAGCTACCACTACATTAGACTGAAGGGTCGAGCAGTCTTATTCTGAAAGAGTAGCTATACCTTTGTCACATACCTAGTGATGGCGTGATGTTCCAAAAGGCACATCACTAGTATGACAGATCTAAATTGTTATCTCCTCACATGTGCAACTTCATCGGGACTCCATTTTCATTTTGGAATCAATCCATTGACTGGTTCTTTATCCTCTTCTGGTTGTGACATATACTCATTTTTACAGTCTATATATATCATCCTGCACATATGCAGTCATTTCAGAAATATTGGATGTTTTATTGTCTGTATCCCCTTCCCATCCATGAGGAAGTTGATTTTTGGGAGCTTACTATTATCTTTGCACTTCTCATTGATTCAGGTCCCCTTTCATGGTTTAGATTTAGTCACATTGTTGGACGTGTGATTATTAGTCTGGCCAGACAGTTTGAGAACCCATAGGTCAATTTTCACGAAGGTTGATACCTTTCCATCAACTGCTAGGAAGAGGTCCTACTATCTTATTTGTCAGCAAGAAGTAGTCCCAGACATCACACTAGATTGAATTGTTCTTTGAAGATGTGAGAGTACGCAAACTCTCTAATCTGAAATATGGTTTCCCTGTTGCCATGGATAATAATGTTTGCTAAAGTAGATATCCCCATGATGTGGGCTATCTGCTACACAAAGCTAGGAGGTCCTTGTCTTTTGTGTTGTCCTATCAGAGAAAAAATATGAGAAGAGTATGATGCTCTCTCTTGATGAAGTTTAAGTGCATCTGGTGGATGTGTGTCTGAATGGTATGCTTTGAATAGATTCCTAATTCATGACCACAGACACCATCGAAGGAAAAAAGTCGAGCGTTTGGCCAAATGTAGTCAAAAGACATCACTTAGCTTGGAACTTGTTTGATTGATTCCATGACCTCTCTCAGGTTGCACGTACATCCTGGAAAGATGTACTTAAACCCAGTTTCTACCACAACTTTGTTTGATTCTCTAGTTTGTTACTAATGATGATTTTCTCTTACTTTATTCCAGTGTCTGGTATCCCATCAAGTTGTTGGCTCCAACACAAGTGTACTAATAGTCATTAGGGCATGTTGGTACCTAATGTTTTGGGTTAACATCCCGCACTCACACAAACCATCTTGTGCTTTCTCATTCCACTTTTTTTCATCGTCAAGTTGATGTGCGAAGATTTACAAAAGGTGTGCATGGGAACCTGATGAAGACAGAAGATGAGATGACAAGGTAATCAAGAATGACCAAACTGCAGAAACGTTATGTGCAATGCAGCTAGGTGACATAAGCATGTGAGATTGTTTGTCAATAGAGCAAGTGGAGTAGAATTGAAAGAGACACAACTACATAGCATTCAAGAATATAAAAATAAACAAGCACAACAAAGAAATGTGTTGATTGACTGAGTTGTTGTTAATTGTTCATTGTCCAATGCATCATCCATCCACTTGATGTGAGAGTCTATAGTATTGTAATGTTTCTGGTCGTGTGTCAAGGGTCTATAAGAATGAAAATGGTGCAAAGCATTGTAACTCTGGGAATTATCCAGCAGTGTACGAGACCCGGTTACTGTTCATATATGATTTTCTTAATATATGCCTGTAATTGATCGAATCAGGATACTAATAAAGTTGGATTTATTATTAGCCTATTATGTTTTAAATATGTATCTGGATGGATTTGTTGCTTCTATTATCTTTTGTAGTCCATTAAGTTGTGTGGACAGACATACTAGACTTTAATACATAGAAAAATTGTTGCATTTGACATCTGACATTGCCATTACTATGTGTTGCAAACTAGTCCACTATTATTAGGTCATAATCTGTTGTTAATGCATTGTGTGTTGGACAATTGATTTAGATTGATGGACAGTTGGTTGTCATTCATGTCAACCCTTGGAGAGTGATATTGTAGATTGTTTTCAACCCTTATAGATTGATTTCATCCCTTGATTATGTATGGTACCACATTTCGGTAGCCCCATAGGTGTGGTTAATGAACCCTATTTTGTATGAGGAATACATACATGCATATCAATGAATTTGAAGGTAATACTATGATGGATGGATAGTACATGTCATTCCATTTCCGGTGATATGTGGTACGTCATGTAGTTCCTCATGGTTAGAGAGATATGCCTTGAGAAGTTGGAGAACCCTTTAGAGTTATCTAGAAGCCCCTAGAAGGTCAAAGAAGTCAATTATTCTAGAAGCTCTTAGAATAAATTTACTAGTCAAAGTGGATGTAACTAGGAGTTAATCATGGGTAAAGTTGTTGCAATAAGAAAATAATTAAAAATAAATTAGTTGCAACAAGAAGTGGTGATTTTACTAATTGTGGATAAAGTAGTTGCAAGTGGGTAAAGTAGTTGAAAGTGGGTAAGCCCTAAAAGAGGGAAGTTGGGTAAAATAGTTAGAAGATGGCCCCTAAAGGAAGCTACCTGGAGAGTATAAATAACAGAGAAAGGGTCTCCCATTAGCACCTATTGAACTTAGTTGAATATCTATTTTGTGAAAGGTTATTTGCAGATATAATTGACAAAACTGAGGTTGCACAAAGCTGAGGAAGCGAAGAAAGTATGACCGAAAATTTTTGGAGTTGCAAAGGGCAAGGGTTTTTGAAAAACCCTAATTATTGAGGTCCTCGTAGGTCAGCCTATAGATGTCAAGTGAGGCATCCTCGTGGGTCAACTAGTGTGCAACAAGTTAGGAACTGATAAGTTTGGGAAAAAGGGCTGGAACATGCTACAAAAGCTAAGTAAGGTATGGACATATGACATCTAATGTTCCAGCTCAGTAGCAGAGCTACATGTATGATTAAATATCTTTTTTTGAAGGGTGTTTGATGATGGTACATGGTTTAGTTTTGGATCATATGCTTGAGGCATAGCTTGGATGCATTGTACAAACCATAGTGTATGGATTGACATATTTTTGTTAGGGTATTGTTGATCATGTTAGTACTTTCTCAATAGTGTTATGGTTCCTTGTTATAAGAACATATTTGGATATATAATTGAGGCATATGCTTATATATGGATGAGGAATGGTGTTGTGAGTTTGGGCATCTTCCTAGAGGTACTATTGTTGTTATTACTTGTTGTAGTGAATGGTTTTTGAGGCAGATTTGTTGCAGTAAATGGATGGTACATGTGTGAGTTCCATTGACATATCTTGTGGCACATTGTGAGAGGTTTTTTATAGTAATCTTTGGTACTTGGTTAAGATACATGTTGAGACATATTATTGGTGAGGTTTGGTACATGGTTTGATGTGAGGGTTTATGGTATTTGGATCATGGATAGTATGATGTATTGATAGAGGACTTTTGTTGGTTATATTGGAATATGTATTTGGTATATGGTTGAGTTACATGTTGGAACATATAGTTGATGAGTTGGCACATACATGAGGTGTATGGTACGGTGATGTTGGTGTATCCCGATTAGGCATAGTTTGAGTTGTTGTTGATACATGATTGGTACATGCTTGGTACATTGTTAGAGGAACTTGTTGGTAATCCTGTTGGAGACATTTGTGAAGTATTGTTGGCACATGGTTTATGGATGATGTGGCATATATGACTTGGTATACTTTTAGAAGCACGTCTTGATTGTGGTACATCTTATTGATGTTTGTGAGTAGTCTTGGTTGATGCACATCTTGGTGATATTATGCATATGGTTGAGAGTTGTCTTGGTGATTGATCTTAGTGAATAGATCTGATTTGGTTGATGAGATTGATGAGACAGGTTGATGTGATAGGTTGTTGTGATAGGTTGTGTTGTGCATATTTGATGCACTTGTGTTGGTATAGATTGTTGGTACAGGTTGTTGGTGCATGTTGTTACAAGTTGTTTGGTGTAGGTTGATTGGTATAGTTTTCTACAGGTTGACAGTGACAGATTGACAATGGCGATGGTTGATCCAGTGATAGTGACAGGTTGTCTACATTTGACATTTGTATTTCAGGGAGGTTGGATGGGGCAAGGAAAGGGGGCTGTATCCACCTTCCCATTGGTGTCATAGAATCATGGAGTTGGAGCTTGAGAAATAGGTGGTTGTAGCCACCTTCTGGTTTTAGCCGGAGAACCCAGGGGGTTTTATCCTCCTTCTGGTTGGAGCCAGAGAATTAGCGAGTTGGAACTTCCTTTAGGTTGGAGCTTGAGAAACTAAGGGGTTGGAGCCTCCTTCCAGTTGGAGTTGGAGAATTGGAAGTCAGTGCTTACTTGAATGTAATTCTTTGACATATAAGAAAAACATTATGTGGTTTTCTCCCACATTGGGTTTCCACGTAAATATTGGTGTATTGTGTATTGTGTGGATGTGTTTATTATTTTTTATTATGCACTGATAGATGTTAATATTTATGATATAATAATATATTGATGATGAACCGATGAACATGGTTGAATAATTTAAAGGAATATAAAGTGTGGTTAAAAGTGGTATAAATTGCTCTTTATTGATTCACCTCCCCTCTCAGTAATCCAACAATTGGTATTAGAGAAGGTCCTTCAAGAAAGCAGTTTAACCATTGGAAGGAAGATCATGGAGAGAAACAATTTGTATAGAAATGGAATACCACAATTTGATGGTTAGAATGGTTTGAAGTATGAGATGTGGAGCAAAAGAATGAAAAAAAAATTACATGCACAGGAGTATGATGTTTGGCACTCAGTTGTTACAGGATAAAATGCTACAAAGAAACCAGAAATTGTAGCCAAGAAGGAATTAAAAAGGAACAACAAAATAAAATTGGATTTTATCTTGGAAGGATTACTTGATTCAATAAAGGACAAAGTGGGACAGTGTTCATCTTCTAAAGAACTTTGGGATAAGCTACATAATATCTATTTTTCTCCCATCATAGAGTCATAGAATACCAAAGAAGATGCAGGTGCATAACAAGAAGAAATATGTTCATCATGTTAGATAGAATCAAAAGAAGAAGAGATTGAAGCGGATATTGAGGCATAATTTAACTATGCTTTCACTCAAATAAGCAAAGAAAAGAGGGAAAACCAGCTCCTCGAGGAAGAATTGATTAAGATAAACAAAAGTTTTCAAATATCGGAAGAAGTACATTAGATTATTACAGGTCTATAGGATCAGTTGAAAGAAGCCAAAGAAATTGAAGAAACATTCAAGAGTTAGAAGCAGTGTTTGGAAGCCAAATAGCAACACAAAAGGAAGATACAAAAAAGAGAGAGAATATATTGACAGATCATCTCAAGGAAAGAACTGAGGATTTAAATCAGCTTGAAGCAGAGTTTAGTCAACAAGAAAGAAAACTTGAATAAGAGATAATCACCTTGAATAAGCAAAGAAAACTGAAGAAGTCATGAAGTCTCGGATAATAAAGAAAGAAGAATAAGTTGAGAAGCTTGAAGAAGTAGTTGTCACACTAAGAGTCAAAGTCATCAGCTCAGTAAGAACATTGAAGAGACAAAAACATCCACATTAGTAGTAGATAATTAAGAGAAGCCTTCCAGGTTTCTAGAAAAGAAGAATGAATAAAAGAGCAAGAGTTACGCAAAAGTACTCAAAGGAAGGAATCATGGTCAACCAGAATCTAAGAAAATTTATAAAGATACATATTCAAGAACACCCTCCACATTCAAGCCACAAAGAATCTTCAATCATGATCAACCAAGGCAGGAATTCAACAGGACTACACCATTCACTCCCAGGTATGTAAATTTATTTTATGGTCATTGTTTTTATTGTACTAACTTTGGACATAAGGTTGCATATTGCAAGGCTTACGGAAGAAATGTTCAAGCAAGAAATGCTTATGTGGCCCCACGTAGCATTGAATGTTACAAGTGTCATAACTATGGACACATAGCTCATGATTGTAGAAGCATGATCGATACTTACATGAAAGAGAACACTGATATCAGAAAAAAGAAAGTATGTAAAAGAAAACAGGAAGAATAGGTGAACAAAGACCAAGTCCGAAAGATCAAATATTGGAAATAATATGAGATGAAGAAAAATATACACAGAAAAAGGAAGATGTAATATACAGAAAGGTTTGGAGAAGAAATGAAAGAAAAGAAGGATATGTGAATAAAGAACACGTTCAAGAGATTGTACTTTCAGTAATTATAAAGCGAGATCAATCCATAGGTAGAAAAGGAGAAGTCAAATTTAAGAGAGATGATGAATCCACAAATGAAGAGGAAGATGACTCTGCATCAGAGCGGGTATTTTTCTAATCCATCAGGCTTGGAGACTCCGAGGTAGTATGAATATTGAATAGGGGGAGTCTAGGTAGGAGCTCTACAGATCAAATATTTATCCTTCGAGCAGTGTGAAGTGTTTCAGATTGATTCAGATATTGGTTCAGAGATGGATACATAGATTGGTTTATAGAGTGGTTCAAAGATTGATTCAAAGATTGGTTCAGAGAATGTTGGATGATTATTTGAATGCTTAAATTTTGAATACTTAATCTTGAATGATTTTTATATATGTCAAATGAATTATACAAGGAAGCACCAATGGAAAATAACTCCAAAAAGAAGCAGGTACATGAAGACTTACATTGATCTACACAACAACATGAAGATACTATCAGAGAGAGATATGTAGAAAGAAATATCAATAGCATATAGACAAGGAGACACACCTACAGGGGGGACTATTATTTTAACCATGATTTGTTAGAGCATGTATAGTGTCAGATCGACAAGGGGAGTTAATCCTTTGTCAAAGGGAGAGAGAGAGTAATCATAGGCATAAGACAGGGGGAGAATCCTCAAGGAGAGTTTAGTAAGGGGGAGAAGCCCCAAAGGGAGATACCCTTTGCCATTGATTTCAAAGGGGGAGAGATAGAAACATTGATGAGGAGCAATGATCACATGGATCATGAGCATGATTATTTTCATGACTAAGTGTTGTCATCAATGTTGGTGTTTCCATCAATGCCAAAGGGGGAGATTGTTGGACAGTTGGTTTAGTTTGATGGATAGTTGGTTTGGATAGTTGGTTGCCATTGATGTTAACCCTTGGAGAGTGATATTGTATCTTTATGTCAACCCTTAGATATTGATGTCAACCCTTGACTATGTCTAGTAGCACATTTTGATAGCCCCAGAGGTCTCGTTAAGGAACCCAAGTTTGTATGAGAAATAAATACATAAAGATATGTGAATTTGTAGGAAACACTATCGTAGATTGATAGTACATGTTGTGTCATTTCTGGTGATATGTGGTACATCACGTATTTCCTCACGATTAAAGAAATATGGCCTTAAGAAGTTGGAAACCCTTTAGAGTTATCAAGAAGCCCCTAGAAGGTCAAAGAAATCAATTATTCTAGAAGATCCTAGAAGAAGTTTACTAGTCAAAGTGGTTGTAACTAGGAGTTAATCATGGGTAAAATTGTTGTAATAAGAAAATAATTAGAAATAAATTAGTTGCAATAAGAAGTGGCGAGTTTACTAATTGTGGATAAAGTAGTTGAAAGTGGGTTAGCCATAAAAGAGGGAAGTTGGGTAAAACAGTTATAATATGACCCCTAAAGGAAGCTACTTGGAGAGTATAAATAAGAGAGCAAGGGTCTCTCATTAGCACCTATTGAACTTAGTTGAATATCTATTTTGTGAAAGGTTATTTGCCGGGATAATTGACAAATTTGAGGTTGTGCGAAGAAATTTTGATGGCAAAGTTTTGGAGCTACAGAGGGAAAGGTTTTTTGAAAAAACCTAATTACTGAGGTCCTCAAGGGTTAGAGTATAGGTTTCAAGCAAGGCATCCTCGCAGGTCAACTAGTGTGCAACAAGCAAGCCAATGACAAGTTTGGGAAAAAAGGTTGGAACAGGCTACAAAATATGAGTAAGGTATGGACATATGCAATCTAATGTTCCACGTCAGTAACATAGCTACATGTATGAATGTATGTGTGTTTCTGAAGGGTGTTTGATGATGGTATATGATTTAGTTTTGGAGCATATGCTTCAGAAATAGCTTGTATGCATGGTATAAACCCTAGTGTATGGATTGAGGTATTTTTGTTAGGGTATTGATGATCATGTAAGTACTTTATCAGTAGTGCTATGGTTCCTTGTTATAATCACAAATTTGGATATATATTTGAGGCATATGATTATATATGGATGAGGAATGGTCTTGTGAGTTTGGGCATATTCCTAGAGGTACTATTGTTGTTAGTACTTTTTGTAGTGAATGGTTTTTGAGGTAGATATGTTGTAGTACATGGTTGATACATGTGTGAGTTCCATTGACATATCTTGTGGCACATTGTGAGAGATTTTTGATAGTAATGTTTGGTACTTGGATGAGATACATGTTGGGACATATTGTTGGTGAGGTTTGGTATATGGTTTGATGTGAGGGTTTATGGTATTTGGGTCATGGATAATATGATGTATTGATAGAGGAATTTTGTTGGTTATATTGGTATATGTATTTGGTATATGGTTGAGTTACATGTTGGAACATATAGTTGATGAGTTGGCACATGCATGAGGTTTATGGTATGATTATGTTGTTGTTTCCTGATTAGGCATAGTTTGAGTTGTTGTTCATACATGATTGGTACATGATTGGTACATTGTTAGAGGAAATTGTTGGTAATCTTGTTGGAGACAGTTGTGAAGTATTGTTGGCACATTTTTTATGGATGATATGGCATGTATGACTTGGTATACTTTTAGAAGCACATCTTGATTGTGGTACATCTTGTTGATGTTTGTGAGTAGTCTTGGTTGATGCGCATCTTGGTGATATTGTGCATATGGTTGAGATTTGTCTTGGTGATTGATCTTGGTGAATAGATATGATTTGATTGATGAGGTTGATGAGAGAGTGTGATGTGACAAGTTGTGTTGTGCATAGTTGATGCACTTGTGTTGGTACAGGTTTTTGGTACAGGTTGAAAGTGATAGATTGATAGTGGAAATGGTTGATTCAGTGACAGTGATGGGTTGTCTACATTTGGAATTTATATTTTATGGAAGTTGTACGAGTAAAGGAAAGGGGGTTGTAGCCTCCTTCCAGTTGGTATCAAAGAATTAGGGAGTTGGAGCTTCCTTCGTGTTGGAGCCTGAGAACTAGGTGGTTGTAGCCACCTTCCGGTTGTAGCTGAATAACCCAAGGGATTGGATCCTCCTTCTGGTTGGAGCCATAGAATTAGGGAGTTGTAGCTTCCTTCAGGTTTTTATCCTGAGAAACTAGGGGGTTGGAGCCAGAGAATTGGAATTTGGTTCTTCCTTGAATGTAATTCTTTGACATATAAGAAAAGCATTATGTGGTTTTCTCCTACATTGGGTTTCCACATAAATATTGGTGTACTGTGCATTGTGTGGATGTGTTTATTATTGTTTATTATGCACTGATGGATGTTAATGCTTATGATACAATAATATATTGATGATGAACTGATGAACATGGTTGAATAAGTTAAAGGAATAAAAAATGTGGTTAAAAGTGGTATAAATTGATCATTACTGATTCACCCCCCCTCTTAGTAATCCAACATTGTGTAATTGCTTCATTTCATTGAAATTTTCACTGGCATTAGTCTAATGTTTATGGAAATCGGTTTTCTTTTTCCCTGCCTGTATTTGTTGATGAAATGGTAAAATGAAATGTTATCAGGGTGTGCTATGTATGCCAAGGAAAATTGGTTGTTGCTTATTGTTGTTGTTTTTCGGTAGTCGGTTAAGGTGATCACAGACTATTTGAAAAACTATATGTATCAAAGAAAATCAAACTTGAACATTAGCAAAGAAAAGGTATGCTACTTTGAAATTGTATTTAGCATCTTATGTGTTTTCTTGTTCATTGATGCTATAGAGAAAGCCTAGTCAACATCTAAATGACATAAATTGCAACATGGAACATACAATAGATTTTGAAAACTATGAAAAAATGGGCCACATATTGTCAACGGTGATATTGACCATGTTCTGCATAGATATGGTTTGTTTAGATTGGATTCATTTATATATAGTCATGGCGATTGTTTGTTTGATGCACTACACGTCCTTCTGCATTTTTTCCACTCCTCGGTTGAATTGTGAAATGGACTAATAGATGATTTCTTGGTTTGTTTGCACAATGGAGAAAAAGAAGCATTGGAATCATATGAGCTTGAACTAGAATCATACTTCTTGTATGAATTTCATGGGATTCATGACATTGATACATATTTTTCAAAAATGCATTGGTTTGCATCATAAAATCTAAATGACGATGGGAGAGGGCTATGGGTAGATACATTTTTCATACGATGGTTATCAAAATGGTTAAATATATCAATTGTAGTTTGTTTAGTAACAAGGAAAATAAAGTATTTACATTTCAACAAAAATGTAAATACAAATCCATATTGCATTTTGTTTCATGATTCAAATTGTGTTAACGGTCACTATGAACCATTGTTATACAAGAAACTAGCCAGATGCAATCTTGCACAACCTCATATTTTCTTGTCATACATGTGAAAAAACCTTGAATACTATTGGAAATGTAATATAGACAAGATGCATTTTTATGGATTGAGCAGAGCATTTGCTGTCGTGTCTAGTTGTGGTGATAGTTTGTTCGAAGAACTTTGATATTTGATAGCTATAAAGTTTGATGCAAAATCATTGAGACTTTACATTGTGCAATCCTTTTGCAATGCAATTGTTGCACCTCTTTCATCACCTTGGTGAGAAAATAAGAGGTGCTTGAAAGCTCAGTTGGGTCTGCTGAGCAGGACAGTTGTAGAGAAAAGAGTTAGGGAAAGAAAACAAAAACTACAATTAAGAATTAAACTAATAGATGCAATAAAAACTAAAATCATGAGCATAGGGACATAGAAACAAAAAGAACCAAAAGACCCATGTCACCAATGTTTGAGGCTGATCTATTGATGAAAACAA
>JASDQU010735679.1:89420-101420 GCA_032191745.1 Picea mariana
ACAAATTTAAAACCATGGATTTTAATTAAATTATTCCTCTCTTCATTTTACCCTCTAAATTTAAGAAGACTAAAACTATTACTTAAGTGGGTTTTAGTTTATATCTTTATTTTTATTTTTATAGAGTCTTTTTCTTAAGGCTAAACAAAATTTTACCCTAGAGAAGTTTTAGACTAAGGTTTAGATTCTGAACTGGGCGACAATTATTTAGGGAAGTCGTTTTAAGAATTTCTGAAGGTGTTAAATGTCTTAGGGCCATCTAGGTTTGTTCCTTCCTCAACATCAATGCGACATGCCCTTCAGGACGCACCATGTGCTCCAAGAATGCCACTCGTCTCAGTTGTTTCTTTTGCGCAACGTGCCCTTCAGGATGCACCACATGCTCCAAGGGTGCCACTCGCTAACTTGTGTTTCTTTCGTGCGACGTGCCCTTCATGATGCATCACGTGCTCCAAGGGTGCCACTTGCCAACTTGAATGATTGGTATACATCTATAACCCTTGGAGTCAACACTCTGCCAGGTGAACTTGTGGGAGACTAAGGGCTCTAAGGAATAAGGCCCCCGCCTTATTGCGCGCCCCATAGAATCATCGTGAGCGACTGTCATAGTCTGCCCTCACGACAACGTGGATTCCTCTCGAACTAGGTAATTGTTAACCTACAATTTGAGCCACGGTGGGAGTTCTAGTAGGCTGTGGTAGGGATGTTGTCCACACCTCTCCCTCAACCTCTTTGGAAATTGTGTGTGGCCCCTTTACTCCATACGTGAGTCTGGTCGGCAAGTTATCGTCAGCCTGCATCATCAACAATCATGTCAGAACATGTCAACATCATATCATCAAATCAATGAAATATCACAGTAAATAAATCAACCCAAATAGCACACTCCCTGACTCAATCCAGAGTCCAAGGGGTTCCATTGATGCCTCTGCATCCTCAAGGTCCAAAACCCTGCACACTCAATAAAACTAAGTCAATAGCACCTGTCTACGTCAAAGCAGTAAAACATCATGTCATCTATCATAACGCATCATAATCAAGGATAAATGTTTTAACCTCATAAAAGTCCAGATCACTTGCGAGCAAGTGTCCTGAAAGAATAAGTTTTCTCAGTGCGCCAGAGCGGGATGTTACATCCCCTCTCAGTAATCCAACAATTGGTATTAGAGAAGGTCCTTCAAGAAAACAGTTTAACCATTGGAAGGAAGATCATGGAGAGCAACAATTTGTATAGAAATGGAATACCACAATTCGGTGGTTAGAATGGTTTGAAGTATGAGATTTGGAGCAAAAGAATGAAAAAAAAATTACATGCACAGGGGTATGATGTTTGGCACTCAATTGTCACAGGATATAATGCTACAAAGAGACCAGAAATTGCAGCCAAGAAGGAATTGAAAAGGAACAACAAAATAAAATTGGATTTTATCTTGGAAGGATTACTTGATTCAATAAAGGACAAAGTGGGACAGTGTTCATCTTCTAAAGAACTTTGGGATAAGCTACATAATATCTATTTTTCTCCCATCACAAATTCATAGAATACCAAAGAAGATGAAGGTGCAGAACAAGAAGAAATATGTTCATCATGTTAGATAGAATCAAAAGAAGAAGAGATTGAAGTGGATATTGAGGCATAATTTAACTATGCTTTGACTCAAATAAGCAAAGAAAAGAGGGAAAACCAGCTCCTCGAGGAAGAATTGATTAAGATAAAAAAAAGTTTTCAAATATCGGAAGAAATACATCAGATTATTATGAGTCTATAGGATCAGTTGAAAGAAGCCAAAGAAATTGAAGAAACATTCAAGAGTTAGAAGCAGTGTTTGGAAGCCAAAATAACAGCACAAAAGAAAGATACAAAAAAGAGAAAGAATATATTGACAGATCATCTCAAGGAAAGAACTAAGGATTTAAATCAGCTTGAAGCAGAGTTTAGTCAACAAGAAAGAAAACTTGAATAAGAGATAATCACCTTGAAGAAGCAAAGAAAACTGAAGAAGTCATGAAGTCTCGGATAATAAAGAAAGAAGAATAAGTTGAGAAGCTTGAAGAAGTAGTTGTCACACTAAGAGTCAAAGTCATCAGCTCAGTAAGAACATTGAAGAGACAAAAACATCCACATTAGTAGTAGAGAATTAAGAGAAGCATTCCAGGTTTCTAGAAAAGAAGAATGAAGAAAAGAGCAAGAGTTACGCAGAAGTACTCAACGGAAGGAATCATGGTCAACCAAAATCTAAGAAAATTTATAAAGATACATATTCAAGAACACCCTCCACATTCAAGCCACAAAGAGTCTTCAATCATGATCAACCAAGGCAGGAATTCAACAGGACTACACCATTCACTCCAAGGTATGTAAATTTATTTTATGGTCATTGTTTTTATTGTACTAACTTTGGACATAAGGTTGCATATTGCAGGGCTTACGGAAGAAATGCTCAAGCAAGAAATGCTTATGTGGCCCCACGTAGCATTGAATGTTACAAGTGTCATAACTATGGACACATAGCTCATGATTGTAGAAGCATGATCGATACTTACATGAAAGAGAACACTGATATCAGAAAAAAGAAAGTATGTAAAAGAAAACAGCAAGAATTGGTGAACAAAGACCAAGTCCCAAAGATCGAATATTGGAAATAATATGAGATGAAGAAAAATCTACACAGAAAAAGGAAGATGTAATATATAGAAAGGTTTGGAGAAGATATGAAAGAAAAGAAGGATATGTGAATAAAGAACACGTTCAAGAGATTGTACATTCAGTAATTATAAAGCGAGATCAATCCATAGGTAGAAAAGGAGAAGTCAAAGTTAAGAGAGATGATGAATCCACAAACGAAGAGGAAGATGACTCTGCATCAGAGTGGTTATTTTTCTAATCCATTGGGCTTGGAGACTCCCAGGTAGTATGAATATTGAATAGGGGGAGTCTAGGTAGGAGATCTATAGATCAAATATTTATCCTTCGAGCAGCGTGAAGTGTTTCAGATTGATTCAGATATTGGTTCAGAGATGGATACATAGATTGGTTTATAGAGTGGTTCAAAGATTGATTCAAAGATTGGTTCAGAGAATGTTGGATGATTATTTGAATGCTTAAATTTTGAATACTTAATCTTGAATGATTTTTATATATGTCAAATGAATTACACAAGGAAACACCAATGGAAAATAACTCCAAAAGGAAGCAGGTACATGAAGACTTACATTGATCTACACAACAACATGAAGATAATCTATCAAAGAGAGATATCCAGAAAGGAATATCAATAGCATACAGACAAGGAGACACACCTATAGGGGGGACTATTATTTTAACCATGATTTGTTAGAGCAGGTATAGTGTCAGATCAACAAGGGGAGTTAATCCTTTGTCAAAGGGAGAGAGAGAGTAATCATAGGCATAAGATAGGGGGAGAATCCTCAAGGAGAGTTCAGTAAGGGGGAAAAGCCCCAAAGGGAGATACCCTTTGCCATTGATTTCAAAGGGGGAGAGATACAAACATTGATGAGGAGAAATGATCACATGGATCATGAGCATGAGTATTTTCATGACTAAGTGTTTTCATCAATGTTGATGTTGCCATCAATGCCAAAGGGGGAGATTGTTGGATAGTTGGTTTAGTTTGATGGATAGTTGGTTTGGATAGTTGGTTGTCATTGATGTTAACCCTTGGAGAGTGATATTGTATCCTTATGTCAACTCTTAGATATTGATGTCAACCCTTGACTATGTCTAGGAGCACATTTTGATAGCCCCATAGGTATCATTAAGGAACCCAAGTTTGTATGAGAAATAAATACATAAAGATATGTGAATTTGTAGGAAACACTATCGTAGATTGATAGTTCATGTTGTGTCATTTCTGGTGATATGTGGTATGTCACGTATTTCCTCACGATTAAAGAAATATGGACTTAAGAAGTTGGAGAACCCTTTAGAGTTATCAAGAAGCCCCTAGAAGGTCAAATAAATCAATTATTCTAGAAGATCCTAGAAGAAGTTTACTAGTCAAAGCGGTTGTAACTAGGAGTTAATCATGGGTAAAGTTGTTGTAATAAGAAAATAATTAGAAATAAATTAGTTGCAATAAGAAGTGGCGAGTTTACTAATTGTGGATAAAGTAGTTGAAAGTGGGTTAGCCATAAAAGAGGGAAGTTGGGTAAAATAGTTATAATATGACCCCTAAAGGAAGCTACTTGGAGAGTATAAATAAGAGAGCAAGGGTCTCCCATTAGCACCTATTGAACTTAGTTGAATATCCATTTTGTGAAAGGTTATTTGTAGTTATAATTGACAAATTTGAGGTTGTGCGAAGAAATTTTGATGGAAAAGTTTCGAAGCTACAGAGGGAAAGGTTTTTTGAAAAAACCTAATTACTGAGGTCCTCAAGGGTTAGAGTATAGGTTTCAAGCAAGGCATCCTCGTAGGTCAACTAGTGTGCAACAAGCAAGCCAATGACAAGTTTGGGAAAAAAAGTTGGAATAGGCTACAAAAGATGAGTAAGGTATGGACATATGCAATCTAATGTTCCACGTCAGTAACATAGCTACATGTATGAATGTATGTGTGTTTCTGAAGGGTGTTTGATGATGGTATATGATTTAGTTTTGGAGCATATGCTTCAGACATAGCTTGTATACATGGTATAAACCCTAGTGTATGGATTGAGGTATTTTTGTTAGGGTATTGATGATCATGTTAGTACTTTATCAGTAGTGCTATGGTTCCTTGTTATAATCACATATTTGGATATATATTTGAGGCATATGATTATATATGGATGAGGAATGGTCTTGTGAGTTTGGGCATATTCCTAGAGGTACTATTGTTGTTAGTACTTTTTGTAGTGAATGGTTATTGAGGTAGATATGTTGTAGTACATGGTTGATACATGTGTGAGTTCCATTGACATATCTTGTGGCACATTGTGAGAGATTTTTGATAGTAATGTTTGGTACTTGGATGAGATACATGTTGGGACATATTGTTGGTGAGGTTTGGTACATGGTTTGATGTGAGGGTTTATGGTATTTGGGTCATGGATAATATGATGTATTGATAGAGGAATTTTGTTGGTTATATTGGTATATGTATTTGGTATATGGTTGAGTTACATGTTGGAACATATAGTTGATGAGTTGGCACATGCATGAGGTTTATGGTATGATTATGTTGTTGTTTCCTGATTAGGCATAGTTTGAGTTGTTGTTGATACATGATTGGTACATTGTAGAGGAACTTGTTGGTAATATTGTTGGAGATAGTTGTGAAGTATTGTTGGCACATTTTTTATGGATGATATGGCATATATGACTTAGTATACTTTTAGAAGCACATCTTGATTGTGGTACATATTGTTGATGTTTGTGAGTAGTCTTGGTTGATGCACATCTTGGTGATATTGTGCATATGGTTGATATTTGTCTTGGTGATTGATCTTGGTGAATAGATATGATTTGATTGATGAGGTTGATGAGAGAGTTTGATGTGACAAGTTGTGTTGTGCATAGTTGATGCACTTGTGTTGGTACAGGTTTTTGGTACAGGTTGAAAGTGATAGATTGATAGTGGAAATGGTTGATTCAGTGACAGTGACAGGTTGTCTACTTTTGGAATTTATATTTCATGGAAGTTGTATGGGTAAAGGAAAGGGGGTTGTAGCCTCCTTCCATTTGGTATCAAAGAATCAGGGAGTTGGAGCTTCCTTCATGTTGGAGCATGAGAACTAGGTGGTTGTAGCCACCTTTCGGTTGTAGCTGAATAACCCAAGAGATTGGATCCTCCTTCTGGTTGGAGCCATAGAATTAGGGAGTTGTAGCTTCCTTCAGGTTTTTAGCCTGAGAAAATAGGGGGTTGGAGCCGGAGAATTGGAATTTGGTTCTTCCTTGAATGTAATTCTTTGACATATAAGAAAAGCATTATGTGGTTTTCTCCTACATTGGGTTTCCACGTAAATATTGGTGTACTATGTATTGTGTGGATGTGTTTATTATTGTTTATTATGCACTAATGGATGTTAATGTTTATGATACAATAATATATTGATGATGAACTAATGAACATGGTTGAATAAGTTAAAGGAATAAAAAATGTGGTTAAAAGTGGTATAAATTGATCATTACTGATTCACCCCCCCCTCTTAGTAATCCAACATTGTGTAATTGCTTCATTTCATTGAAATTTTTACTGGCATTAGTCTAATGTTTATGGAAACCGGTTTTCTTTTTCCCTGCCTATATTTGTCGATGAAATGGTAAAATGAAATGTTATCAGGGTGTGCTATGTATGCCAAGGAAAATTGGTTGTTGCTTATTGTTGTTGTTTTTCGGTAGTCGGTTAAGGTGATCACGGACTATTTGAAAAACTATATGTATCAAAGAAAATCAAACTTGAACATTAGCAAAGAAAAGGTATGCTACTTTGAAATTGTATTTAGCATCTTATGTGTTTTCTTGTTCGTTGATGCTATAGAGAAAGCCTAGTCAACATCTGAATGACATAAGCTGCAACATGGAACATACAATAGATTTTTAAAACTATGAAAAAATGGGCCACATATTGTCAATGGTGATATTGACCATGTTCTGCATAGATATGGTTTGTTTAGATTGGATTCATTTATATATAGTCATGGCGATTGTTTGTTTGATGCACTACACGTCCTTCTGCATTTTTTCCACTCCTCGATTGAATTGTGAAATGGACTAATAGATGATTTCTTGGTTTGTTTGCACAATGGAGAAAAAGAAGCATTGGAATCATATGAGTTTGAACTAGAATCATACTTCTTGTATGAATTTCATGGGATTTATGACATTGATACATATTTTTCAAAAATGCATTGGTTTGCATCGTAAAATATAAATGACGATGGGAGAGGGCTATGGGTAGATACATTTTTCATACGATAGTTATCAAAATGGTTAAATATATCAATTGTAGTTTGTTCAGTAACAAGGAAAATAAAGTATTTACATTTCAACAAAAATGTAAATACAAATCCATATTGCATTTTGTTTCATGATTCAAATCGTGTTAACGGTCACTATGAACCATTATTATACAAGAAGCTAGCCAGATGCAATCTTGAACAACCTCATATTTTCTTGTCATACATGTGAAAAAACCTTGAATACTGTTGGAAATGTAATATAGACAAGATGCATTTTTATGGATTGAGCAGAGCATTTGCTATCGTGTCTAGTTGTGGTGATAGTTTGTTCGAAGAACTTTGATATTTGATAGCTATAA
The DNA here is from genome assembly GCA_032191745.1 of Picea mariana. NCBI lineage: Eukaryota > Viridiplantae > Streptophyta > Pinopsida > Pinales > Pinaceae > Picea > Picea mariana. The sequence continues at coordinate 96,682 of JASDQU010735679.1, forward strand.
AGTTTGATGCAAAATCATTGAGACTTTACATTGTGCAATCCTTTTGCAATGCAATGAAAAGTGGTTGCCAAAATGCATTGCATTTCTTGTACTAATATTTGGCACCTGGCCTTGTAGGAAATGCAACAACTATTGCAAATTGGCATAAATATCTTGTAAATATGGAAATGCCATCTGAACAAGGAAAGATAGAGGGTGGGGCATTCTATTTACAATGGATATCATTCATTTTCGATGTAAATATCCAAGTGTGGTCCCTCGATGACAATAATATTGTGAAGTTGTATTTTGTTGGGTCGAATTGTGATAAAATAGTCGATGCATTTTCATTTGAAACAGAAACACTTCACGATAACTATGAACCATTGCTAAGACAAAAGCGTAGTCAATTATATGATGAACATCATGACCAATGCATAATGGATGTAGAAAATGTTCGAGGAAACAATTATGCTAGACATTAAGTGTTGTGATTGAGAAAAACCATGCGAGACAATGTATTGGTTCCTGGACATGTACTAGAAAGACAACAAAATGAACACAATGCGCAACGAAACTATAAAATACATTGGAAAATAGCAGTGTAGCTCGAAAAATGTGTTGTCATAAAGAAAAGAAACCTGTGGCAGAGAGACTTAGTTACTAGAGACTAAAAATGATGTCATGTGAAACAAACAAATGCAATTACAAATTTTCTACCGATCAAGGAGTCAAAAAATATGTGGATGCATAAAATGAAGTTTCAATCAATTCAACAAAGTGTAGCAGTAAAAGACCAAGGGCAGAAAATGCAAAGTTAAAACAATTATAGTCCAGTCCAAAACATACACAGAAAATAAAAAGTAGATGTTCTTGTGCTGAGCATATTGATGTAAAAAAGAAACAATCACGTCGACTCTATGTGAAATGCATCCAAGACACACCTAGGAATGAATGTGCAATTTGAGAACAGTTTCATTTTTTGAAGAACATTGAATGCTTGAACAAAGAATTGAAGAAATAACATATTAGCTTGAGTGCATGTGACAAAACATTATCTTCTGAGAAGATATGTGTTAGCTTAAAAATAGTGGTTGAAAATGGGAAGTTGTCATGATTTGAAAACCAGATTAGATAAGACACAACATGCCATTACCCATTGCAAGTACACTGTCAGAACTTGAGGAAAGACTTGTGTCCATTCGAATTGCATTTGCACATATTAGACAATGGGGCTATAAACGATCGTAGATGGGCTTGAAAAGATCCATCATCAATGTTCTTGTTCATATGAATATTGTCCAAAAATCATTTCCACAATTCATGGATGAAACAATGACAATTGCAATTGCAATTGCATTGCAGAGACAATTACAATACAAAAATGTCTATCAGATGGGAAGAGTTTGTGTAAACATTATCATGAAAGGATTAAAAGAATTGTGTTCCAAGGATTTATAGAACGCTGCAAACATCACCATAAACAAAGAATGGACTCATGTTCTCGAATAAGATAGTCACAAATGCATGGAAGAGGAATATTTTGAGTGTGAAAGTGATATGGAAATGGAATCGGATAGTGAGAAACCAAGTGAAACATTGGTGCATGGGTACAAATTTCGCAGTGCATCCATGATTTGCATGACAAGATCATTGAAGTTTCACATGTTGAAGGACATCATCCACTTGGAATATTCATGGACAGATACACATAAGAGATGAAATTCCCAACCCTTTTCTATGGTAGTGCGCATGACGATGACATTGTAAAAAGATTTAGTTACCAAAAAATTGTGAAATGGGAATTGCTACATGCAAGAGGTGATTTCCCATATCATACTACAAATTTATTCTTCAAAACAGTATGAACAATAATTGGAAAAGTTCTTTCTTGCATGTGTATACAAATAAGAAAAGGACGATTACAAGGAAAAACATTGTTGGTAAAATATGTGAAGTACAAACCAAATTTTGAGAAGATACTTAAATCTAATATTGGATACATAGATTTAAAAAATGTTTTCACTTCTCTTGATTACTTCGAACATATTAATAAAAATGTATTTGCAATGATACAACCACTGGGAAATCCAACGTTTCTCGTCACATTCACCAGTGCAGAGCATCAGTGGCATGAATTGGTGTGTGCATTGAAAGATTTGTATAGGAACAAAAGGAATGAAAATCATTATGAAACATTGGAATACAAGGACATCGACTACCTAATAAGAAAGGACACAATTACTTGTACTCATTACTATAGACATAGAATCAATGTCTTAAAGCAATTAATATCTCGTGATGAAATTGTTTTTGGGAAGGTATTAGACAGTTACTTTGTAACATAATTTTATAATAGAGGAAGTGAGCATGAACATGGATTGTTGTGGATAGAAGATGCATTGATATATGAAAATGTAACACCCTGTTTCCTAGTTTGTAAAAATAACTGGACTGGCCAGAACTGTGGCAAACTCATGAATGTGAATATGTGATGTGAATGGACCTTGTGGAAAATGTCAATGAATGTGAATAACATTATGAATTTATATTGTAGGACTGATGAGAGGAGATGTGCAGAAAAAGAGACCATGATGGCAATGGAAGGCACCTGGAAAGGTGGCGTTAACTTCCACCGAGAATTAATACCGTATTTGGACTTCACTGGCCCAGAGAACCAAAAGCGGCTCGCTGGCCCTGAATTAAATGTCTCTCAGGCTGGTAGGTGGATGGCTCCTCAGGAATTAATGAGGGATGGGGAGGTGAACTGCCCATCCATAGAGCCATCAGACCTGACCAGCGCGAGGGAAATCGTGCCACATGCAACCTCGCAAGAGGATAAGGCGTGGGGGAGAAGCAATTGGGGGGCAGACACGAGGGGAGAAGGAGAAATCTGGCGATATGCAGAGTGAGTGATAACAGAGAGGAAGGAGAGTAACCTTCACTTTTGGTCACTAGCAAACAGAGACGCAGTCTCACAACATCGTGGTCTCAGCTCGGGGGTGGCTAGTGGTAAATCCACTGGGAGTCGCTAAGCCTACGGTTGGGTAGAAACGAGCACCCCTCTCAGCAGTTGCATAACCCCTGGTGTTAATTATGATAAGTGTTTTGCTTTTGGCATCTTGAAATATATGTATTCTAATAATTATGCTCATAAGCTGTGAAACTGTGAATGATTTCATTATAAGAATGTCTGTATGGTGTTTTGATCAGTACTAGTAGTTGTATATTTGTATGGAAAGAATACATATGGCTTATGTCCTCATGAATCATTATTTATATGCGTACTGATCTAATTCAGACTTCACGTCTAGTTCTCGGGAGAGCGATACCCTTATCTGCCTCAGATAACACCCTAGGTAAACCTCCCCATAGAGATACCCCTCTTGAAAAGCCCATTAAGAACCTGGAAGGAGGATATGAAGGCGCAAGGCCTTAAGAAATCTTTGATAAGTATCGAATCGACGGACAAGGTCCCGTCGGGAGATCTGTGGTCACTTACGACCGCCAGATTGGAAGAAGAAGATGGAGTGTTAAGTTCCTTAACCCTGATAGGTATTAATCGACGGACGAGATCCCATCGGGAAACTTGTGTCACGCATGACCGTTATATTGGTAGGAGTAAGAAGGGTGTTAAATGCCTTACCCCTTTTTTTTTCTGTGTCTTCATGGGTAGCGAAGAAATCGGGACCGTAGACCCCCAAGGTCCATGGGAGAATTTGGGCCATCGATTTTTCCATGTTCAGGGAGTCGTGGAAGAATGCACAGGTAGGAACCAATCTGAGCCGTAAGATCTCGGCTGGAAAACCCGACAGCCGTTGGATATGTCAGGAGTTACCCATGGGTTAAACCCCCAGTGAATAGGGGTGAAAGCCCCGAAATAGATCTAGACCGTACGAACGACGGAGGCCACATGTCGTAATATTTCCCATTTTGGGAAATCGGGAATCGAGGGATCAGGATGTTCCATGGTGGAAACCCAGAAGCTGTTTTGGACCGTCCGATCTCGAGAGGATGTGTGTCGTGAGATCTCCCATTTCGAGAAATCAGGAATCGCGAACTCGGGAGTTTTGATGACGAAGGTTCGGGGCCTTCCCTGGTAGAAACCCCGAAATAGATTTGGGTCGTCCAATTTAAGGGGGCCACATGTCATGATATCTCCCATTTTGGGAAATCGGGAATCACGGAATCGGAAGTCCTGGTGAATAGATATCGGGGCTTTCCATGGTGGAAACCCCGAGACAGATCTGGACCGTCCGATTTATGGAGGCTACGTGTCGAGAGATTAACCGCATCGGGAAACCGGGGATCGAAAATTCAGGAGTCCCATGATCGAGAGTTCGGACTCTCGTGATGATAAATTTCGATGAACGGATGAGATTATTTTGGAGGATCTCAGGGTCTGTAACGACCGTCAGATGAGAGGAAGCGATGTCGACTTTAAGTCGGGGCGCGAAGACGCCTTAGGGTAAGTGGCGAGTAGATCTGAATGGCCAAAGTCCACCCGCTCAGATCTACAACTGAGGCTTCATTCTGGAGCCCCCTTGTCATTCTGCCTTTAGCAGTGGGGGGGGGTCTCTGGAATCAGACGTGAAACTCTCGAATGGTTGAGATTAATTCACCTTGATCAACGGTGCTCAGGTGAATTTCGAACTCCCTTGCCATTCTGCCTTTAATGGGAGGGGGGGGGTCCAGAATAGTGTGACGTGTGAAGTGGGGCCCCCTCCTGTCCTGTCGACTACCGTGTCGCATTTCCCCCT
>JASDQU010735679.1:104627-122495 GCA_032191745.1 Picea mariana
CGCTTACAATAGATACATCATGATGTACTCCTCCATCTTGCCTAGCTTCTCTAGAGTGCAAGCCTCTCTCTGCAAAACTCTCCCTAAAACTTCATAGATAGACTCTCTGTCATTCTCAGTTTGTTCTCTCAATATCAACAACCTATTCTCTCACTCTTGGTGAACCCCAATATTCCCTACCCATTACATATTTATACATATAATTTTGGGCTCGGAACCATATTCACTTATCCCAAAACTCTATGAAAACTCATGGTTACAAATCATGAAAACTCATTGTTCAGGTGTGATTTTCCTATATTTTCACATGCATGTTGTTTTCACGCTCATGACTGTTGTTCCTCTTGATTTTGCAAGTCTACCTACTTTTGCATGTCTAGTTGATGTCCTTCCTCCTTTTGCAAGTGCCCTCATTCTTCGTTCTTCAAACTACATGTCCAAAAGGCCCCCAACACTTACATGTGGCTCATCTCAAGCCACTTAGGCCTATTGTGTCACTCCCCTCCATGCTTCCATGACCTTTTGGGAGGTTTCCTTTGTTGTCACAACTTCTTTCTGTACTTTTTCTTCTCATTCCAAAATCTCTTCTACGGCCTGCATAGTTAGGCCCATAAATTTTTCCTTGTTGTCATGTGCTTCTTGCTTTACCTTTCCCTGCATAGCTGCCAATTCCCCTATTACTTTTAGTGCTTCATCCTACATTGGTACTAATCATTTCCTAAGAATATTTTGTTGGTCCCTTATATTTTCTATTTCATTGTACGACTGTCTTTGTGCCAGAATGGTAGTCATGTTCTCTGCTAGTGGTAGTGTACTTATGTTCTCTTAAGTCTTATGTGCATTTTATTGTGCATCCCTTTGTATTTATTCCACAACCTTTATCTTTGGATCCTCCATAAGGCTTGTCCATATATGTGCTCTTTCCTCACGTAGCTTTGTGCATTCCTCATTCAACTCCTTAATATTTTCTACCACGGTCATATCATGTCTTTATCTTTGTGCTTTGTCCTCCAGTGGTGTCCCTAGTTTGCTACGTGATTCCAAGTCTTCGATCCTGGTGAGAAGTCCTTTAATGACTTCCCTAATGTTTGAGACTTGTTCTTCAAGAGTTGTTTCTACAAAATTGGCTTTTCTGGAATGTCCTTGTAGAGTTTATGAATGGCCTGTTGTATTCATTTTTCTTTCTTCTTAGACTCATCCTTCTCCTTCAATACTCTCTTGACCTTCTCCTCAGCCTCACTCTTCTCCTTAAACATCTTATCGGCCTTTTCCTCAGCCTCAATTTTCTCCTTTAATATCCTGTCAGCCTTTTCCTCGGTCATGGTCTTCTCTTGTAAGGAAGTTGTAAACTCTTGTTGAAGTTTTGTCTTCTCCGCTTCTACCTTTGTCGATTCAGTTGATGTTGACTCTGTGTGAAACTGTATCTCCTGTCTAATACCTATGTGCAATCCCTATAGCATTGTTGTGGGAATCCATGAAATGAGTAAGTCCATATGAATTAGTCATTGTACCTGCTCTTATATCTCATGTGTTGGGAACTCAATCACATTTGATGAGATCTTCAACACTTTGTGCTCTATTTCCATCTTTGAAAAATAAGAGTTTATAGCCTATGCCTCCCCCATCGGTCTTGTTGATGGTCCTTCATATGATCTATGCTCTGGTGTTATCCTTGTTGCTTCCAAGATTTGTTTCAATTTTGTTAATTGTGCCTGCACTTGCTGGTGTAGTTCATCTTGTTTGTGTGATTCCTTCTCAACTACTTCTTTGGTGGCACCTCTCACTTGATAGCTAATTCAGTGAATGGCATCATCTATTAGAGCATAAATAGTCATTACTCTATGGGATTTGCTCTTCTTGTATGGAGATGTTCTTGGCCCCTTACCCTTGTCTTTCCTTTTCTCTCCTACTATTGGGCTTGTTTCCTGCATGTATTTTGTGTCTCTGTCCTAGTCATTACCCTATCCATTACCTTGTTCATCTGTATTGTTGTTCTGGTGTTCTCTCCCTTTTTATTCCATTGGAATATTCCTATCTGGATCCCAATATTGCATGATAAGGTCGATATCTTCTTTCGCGATCTTATACTTCGTATGGACCCATTCTTCTCTTGGGTTCTTATTCGCATGTACATAAATATGATGGCATTCTTCCCTGAACCATGCAACCAGGGTGTATGCATATACCACTTGTTGTGAAATGCGTGGTGTATTCTTGATGAAGTGTAGGATCCTTTCATCGTACAGGAAGAAATGGGCATTAGTGTTGATATGTCTTCTTTTGTTAGTTATGTACCATAAGTTCGGGTACTTAGCTCCTGAGCATGGATTACCTCGAAGTCCAAAGAACTACACGTACTCTAGCTCTTCCCATGCTATGAATGTAATCAAAATTAGTAGCCATTGATAATGGAACTCCATGACCCTATCTTGTGCTTCTATGTAGTCAAGGAGGAATTGGTTCAGTAAGTAAGGCACCTAGCTCATGGAGATCCCTTTGACGCATTTCTCCACGGCATCTATCTCTCCCACTGGCACGTGGTACTTTTGGAATTTCCTCAGTAAATTGCACACTAAGGCCTGTGTGGAAAGCCTCACTGTCGGGTCGCATATGTTCGACACATCCAACCCACACACACCTTGAACTGTATGAAATTTTTTCCTCATTTTCTCTGACAGAGTCCCGTTAGTTTTCTTGTCTGCAAACAATGAGTTTGGATCTTGTCCCTGTGTTGGTAATCCTGTGATCCTTGAAATCAGGTCTCTAACTATTGAAATTGGCTTGTCCAGACACAAATATCCTCCATGCACGCAAGTTAAGAGTAACTTGATGCATCCATTCACCTCATTACTCCAGTGAAAATGTGGAATGTCAAACATGTTTAGTATGCCTTCTCACTCTAGTCCTCTTGCCCATACCTTTGGCACAAGTATGTTATGTTTCATTGTTGGATCTATCCTCGACTCCAAGTAGTGGTGTGGAACAAGTTCAGGGAACTTCGTCATGTCTTTTATATCATGGTCTGCATATTTGAGTTGTGGCACCCTCCCTAGCATGTCTTTGTCCATCATGACTATGTTTGGGATGTCGATTATCACCAGTTCATAGTAGAGAGTCTTATGCAATGTTATTGGTGGTGTATCGTCCTTCCTTGAAAGAATGTAGTCTAAGGGGAACCTTGGCTCTGACGATGATGCTATCAATGTCTTCTCAACCTCTAGTTCTACTGGTTGCACTCTTGTTCGAACTTTATTTGGCACAGATGTTGTTGCTTTTGGTGGTGCCATGTTTGTAAACTGGTTACCAGCATCAACTACTTCATCTCTGGGATTATTCTATGATATACAATACATTTCTTGGTTATGCAATACAATTCTTGACTCTGTAATATAGTTCATGAGTCTCTCTTACTCACATGAAAATCTAAGTAACAATAACCAATGCTTGTCAACCCTTCGCAGCTTTTGTGCCCCTTCGTTAGTTGTCCATGTCCCTTTGCACCTGAATTCACTATCTAATCTACCAGTGGTGTGATGAATACTTAATTCAATGTTGCTTTATTGTCATATCGTTCATTGGATTTGGACCTCGTACTTCCAATCTGTCATGATTTCTGGCAGATTTTGTCCATTTATTTCTATGCATCGTCTTTATGGCTTATCATTAACGCTCTTTAACCATCATTTTCGCCCTTTTAACTCCTTTAATGGTCAAGACATCATGTACCGTGTGTTTCTTTTATGTGTACCTAATTATTTCTACATTGTTTCTTACATCTGCACAACACTCACTTTTTTTGCGTGGGTCCTATCCTTTTATCTCCCTTACTTCTTGTTGTCTTACCTTTGGTTTTCGTTTTCTTTCTTTTTCTACTTTTTTTTTGTTCTTTTTCCTTTTTCTAGTTTTTCTTACTTTTTTCATTTTATTTTGCCTACTATAATACAAAGGTTTTTGTGCAAGTGAGACTAGTGCTTGATAATTCAGTTGTCCCTATAAAGTTTCAACTGACTTCCATTCACCATTCCTCTCATGACTTCTCCATTCAACATTTCCAACTGCACATATCCTACCTCTGTCACATGATTAATCACATATGGTCCTAACCAATGAATTCAAAACTTTCCTGGATGTTGCATGAACTTATTTTCATTTACTAACACTAAGTCCCCCACTTGAAACTTTTTATATTTAATAATTCTATCATGCCATACCTTTTCCCTTGCCTTCTGCACTTGCTGATGAAATCTTGTGACAAATCGATCTTCCTCAAGTCCTATCAACTGCTACAATCTCTCCTCTACTGCACCAGAGTCTGAAAGATTAGTAATCGATGCAACGTAAAGACTAGGTACAATAAAATCCATCAACATTACTGCTTCTTTCCCATAGACCAACCTGAAAGGTGTTTGTCCTGTCAACCTTTTAGTTGTATTCTTATATGCCCATAACACTGCAGAAACTCTTAGGTACCTATCATCTCTCCCTATATTGAATATCTTTGTTAGAGAATTCTCTAGAATTTTATTAAAATATTCTACTATGCCATTGGCCTGAGGATGATATGGCGTGCTCTTCTGATGATGAATTTGAAACTCCTCGGTCAATGTTGTAATCATCCAATTCGAGAAGTGTGTTCCTTAATCACTAAGTAAAATGTGTGGGCATCCAAATCATGTGACTACATTCTCAAATAGAAACCTCGTAGTAGAATCCACGGTGCAGTCTATGACTGGTGTTTCTTCTGCCAATCTTGTCAAATAATAAGTCGCAATAATTATATGCTTATCCCCTAATCTTCTCACTGGTGGGTTGATCGGTCCAACGAAATCTATTGCCCATTTATCAAATGCTTGCAACATAGCATATGGGTGTAAATGCATCTCATCCCTTCTAGATGGATTTCCCACCCTTTGAAAAACATCGCATGTCTCATATTATTATTTAGCATCCTTGTGAAGTGTGGGCCACCAAATCCCCATGCACCAAATTTTCAGTGATGTTTCTCTACCTACGTAGTGTCCTCCAATTCCTTCATGCAATTCTGAGAGTATCATTGGCCTTTCATGCTCCAACACACATCGTCTTAGTATTCCATATGCACCTAAATTTTATAATTTCCCTGCAATTAACTGATAATATGTTTCTTTAACCACTAATTGTTTCTTTTGCACAACTATCATGTCTAACGAGGCCATTCCTGTACTTAAAAAATGGATAAGGTTTGTGAAGAAGTAGTCCACCATTTTAACTGCAAATAATTGTGCATCTGGCAAGGTGTCATCCAGATTCCCTGCATCTTCTCCTCATAGTATGCGCGATAAGTGATCTCATCTTTCATTGAACTTCCTTGGTTTCACAACAACTTCAAAATCATATTCCCGGAACAACAAAAACAGTTTGCATATTCTCCCCCCCAAGACCGGCTTATTTACTAAATATCTTAGTGCATAATGGTTTGTATACATATTAAAGTGAGACCCCAGTAAATAATGTCTAACCTTATGTAGCGCATATACCATTTCCAACACTTCTCGTTCTGTGGTAGTGTAATTATTTTTTGTTGTTGACAACTTCCTGCTTAAAAATGTGATTGGGTATTCTATGACTCATTCTCCTGGATGAGATAATATTGCACCCAAAGTTATGGACGATGCATCTACATGAACATGGAAATCCTTCTTTCAATATGGGAAGATGAAAATCGGCATGGTCACTAAGTTTTTCTTCAATGTATCCAAGCCTTTATGATAGTCGGCATTCCACTGGAACTTAGCTTCTTTCTTCAACATCTTCTCCATAGGTATTGTAATCTTCGCATAACCCTTAATTAACTTCCTATAATATCCCATATGACCCAGATTTTCTCTTAACTTTTTTACTGATGTGGGTGGTTGTAAATCTAAAATCATTCCAATCTTGTCAGGATCCACTAATAATCCTTGCTTACATACCACATAGCCCAACAAAATTTCAAACAACACATAGAAAATACATTTCTTCAAATTTAGTTAAATTTGACATTATCTACACCTATCCAACATTATCCTAAGTACTTATATGTGATATTTCAATATACTAAACACAGTCCAATCATCTAAGTACACTTCAAGGAACTTATGAATAAATTCCTTAAAAGTTGCTACAACTACTCCTGAAAAACCTGCAGGTACTTTCTTTAGCCCATAAGGCATCACTGTGTATTGATAACATCCCCACTCTATTGTAAAAGTAGCCTTATACTCGTCTTCCCGCGCAATCTTAATCTGGTGATAGCCTAAAAATTTGTTTTTGAAGGAATAGGCCTCTTGCCCCCTACATTCTCTAGCATTTCATTTGTAAATGATGTTGGAAATGGATCATGCAGGAATGCATCATTCAACTTCCCTAGGTCTACACAAATATTGATTCCCTCTGTATTCTTATCTTGCACTACCATTGGATTTATACATTTTGATTCCATCGCTTGTTCAATAATCAATGCTTCCAACATTCGTTCTATCTCTGCTTTCACCTTCTCTTTATAATTTGGATTTAACTTGTATGGTCTCTATCTCACTGGCTTAGCACTGGGTTTCAAAGGGATCTTCATTTATCCTAACTCACTAGCTATAACCTTCATCTCTGAGAACATAGTTGGAAATAGATCTTGGTACTCGAGCAATAAATTTACAATCTTCTCCACAGTTTCATTATGTCAATAATCGTCTATCTGTGAAAACTTTGGGTTTTCCTTTGTCCCAATATTTACCTTCTGTGTCTTTATTGGTTGTGTATACATACCAGATTCAATCTTTGGCCCTTCTACTATGTGTTCCTCCTTAGTTTTAGGTATTTCTACATTCCTTGGATCTTCCTCCTCGTGTTCTTATTTCACAACATTGTAACATTCTAGTAACTCATGAATAGTCATAGAAGCTCTTTGTGCACTACACATAGGTACTACCTCCATTGGCCCTTCTTCTGAAAAAATCTTGTTTCTAATGAACAACAAGTTTGTATATATTGTTGGAGATTCATGTTCAAAAGTAAATGTTACCTTAAACCTTTGAATTATTTGGTCCTAGCTTGTTGTTTCTCTGTGCATTTCTAGTTCCAAGTACCAGTTCCTAGGAATTATATCCAAAGTATGTACAAACATGTGCGCCCATTCCATCTTTGGAATCAAACTCCATATGTCTCTACACTACTCAACATGATATGTCGAGTCACTTGTTCCTATATATTTTTGCGCATCATACTCCACCTCGGTACCAAATCTTACTTTTATTAGTCTTCTACAACCTGACTAGTCTTCCATTCCCTCTTTGTGTGCATCCCACCATCTGGTTGGAGTGGCCTTCAAGAAAACATCTAATGCCAACAACCTTTGTTGTTCGAGTACCTGCAACTCAAATTCCTTTACAAACGATATTATATCATTGTATCAGTCACTCCATCATACTTGGGTGGATCATATAACTCCATTCCAATCCAACGCAATGATCGAGTTATGTGTGCACATCGTCTAGTTGATACTTCATGCATCCTCTGTTGTCAGTGTTCCAAACCTTCCTCTAAGTCAAACACACATGATATAATGCTTCTCGAACTAAGTTTACCATCTGTAGTGGGGTTAAAATAGTCATCCATCTGCACAGTCATATTATACAATTTGTCAATTTCGTTCCCTCTTTATGGCTCTATGTACCTCTTTCCTTCTGTCGAATCCAACGGTGTAGTAACCTTTAAGTCTCCTACCTCAAATATCATTTCCGTCTTTTTTAGATTAATTATTTCCTGATTATCAAAATCCCATTATAATCCCATCAATGTTGGATATGGATGACTATTATCCATGATCTCGATGACTTCAAAATCTGCTACATTGCACATCCCATATATATTCACAGGTACTCCTGTCAATCGACCAATCGAGACTATCTTGTGTTGGTTTTCCAATATTAATTGGATAGGAGACCAAATCAACTTGGGTTTCCCTGTCATTTCCCATGTATGTTTTGGTAACACATTTACATCAAAACCCAAGTCTAAAATAACGTTATTCACATCATATTCCCCAATCTACGCACTTAATTTGAACTCTCCGTTGGTCCCCCTTTTATGCAGTACATGATTCACTACCCTCTGTGTGGCAGGAATCTCCCTTTATTGTGCACAATTACTAATCATTTCACATAATGCATTCAGTGCAGTTTCATCTTTCATCAACTCTACGCAACTTCTCAAAAAATATCTTAGAGTACTTACCTTCCCAAGCGGCTTGTCTGGTATAGTATGGTCGCAAACAAGAGGCGCAGATGATGTTGATGCTACCCAATCTAGTCCTTGTATCTCTTTTCTTTCCCTCTAATTTGTCTCCTTTTCTTGTTGAGGGTCAAATGTTGGCATAGGTCCTGTTGATTTCCTCACCCATTGCTCAACCTTCTTCCCTCCATTCATCGCATCAGCCCCTGTTCTATATCCTCCATGTGTAACAACTATTATTCTAGGTCCTTCATTGAGTTTCTCAACTGATATCTTCTATACATTCCAGTTTGGGTTCTGGTTCTGATTCCCTCTTTTCTACCATTTCGAAAGTAGTTGAGGACAATCTTTGTCACATGATCCAATGCTCTATAATATGTGTAGGTTGTACAAGGATTCATGCAGCCACAAGCTAAGTGTCTCGGTTGATTACAATTGTAACATATTATTGGTCCTCTACCTCCCTTACAAAAATTTCCTTTGCCTCGACCTTTGCCAAATCCTCCTCGGTTTCCTAGATTAAATCCTCTCTAATTATTATACTATGGAACACCTCCTTTTATCACAGTATTTTCCTCCTGAATTCTATACATATATGAATTTCTCTCTCTCACCATATCGAATGCATGGAAATCCTTTTCTTCATGCCCGATTGACTTGTAAAAGTTACATAATAAGTTCCTTGGAATACTCTGGTATTTTTGCGGTAATGGACACTCAATTGGATGATGTCCCCATTTCTTACATATTTCATAGTATCCCCCTCTTGGTAATGGATTTGGTGCTCCAGTCATCAAATATTTCACAAATGTTGGGCATTCATTCTTTTGGTGGCCTTCAATCCTACATTTGGTACATCGAACCTATTCACGCTTCTCCTTCCCTTTTCTAAGTCCTGTCAATTGAATTGTCAAGGAAGCTAATTGTTTCTGGACTTGTGCCATCCCCCTACCATCTCATATAGGATATGCTTCCATTTTCATTGCAATATCCAAAGCTTCAGACCGCGGCACAACCTTTTGTTGAATCAATGACCTTCGAATGTGTGGTAGAAGTCTTGCAATAAACCATTGTTGGTTTTTTTTATCGGTGATCTGGAATGTCAGTCTACCCATCAAATCCTTAAACCTTTGATCAAAGTCTCAAACTAAATCATTTTGAACCTGTTTAATTTCCTTCAAATTTGTGATGAACTACGACTCATATTTTGGCTTCTTGAACTCTTTCACAATGCTTGTCTAATTTCTGCTAAAGTCCTTTCTTGTCTTGTAGGTGTGGTACTCTGTAGTTTCATATACTAGACTAACGCACGGCCTCTAAATGTTGTTTCCAACTATGCAATATTTACAACTTCATCCTGGACATTCTTCGTGGCCTAAATTGTTTCACATACGAATAGATGTTTTTCTGGGTCCTTTGACCCAACTCCCTGGAACTCAGGAAGTCTCAGTGTGTTTTCTAACCCTACCATGTTGTTTTGTGTAGTGTCTCCCCTCGGTGATGTTGGTTGACTCTGACTATGACTCTGACTCAATGCACTACTTCCATTTCTCTGGCTACTACTACTCTATCCTCCCTTGCTAACTCTAAGTTCTTTTGATAAATCCTCAAATGCTATTTTCGATCTAGGTGACGCACATAGGATTGTGAAGTCGACACAGGATCCAATCTGCATAGGACTTATTGATTCTTCTATTATAGGACTGCACTGAGAATTCTCTTCTTGTCCTTCTACATGTGGTATCTCAATGATCTGGACTATTGCATAGGGTTCTCTCCCCTCAGTATCATTGTGTGACTATCCTTTTTCAGCCCCATTCTTTCACCTCTTGTACCTTCTTCCACTGCAAAATAATCCAAACGCATCTTCCTCTTCTGATACACCTTCTTCATTTCTATGCATCCTCAGTCCCTTCTTTCCTTTTTCATTTATTCCTTCATTCTTTCCTAGCTTCAAACTATCCCCTGGTCATCCCACAGTTCCCCTATGTTCAAGAAGCCCCTTAGTAATTAATCTCCATTTTCATGACACATGTGTCACACAACAACATCTTTATCCAAGTACACAATGATTTAATAAACCTTCCACGCAAACCTTTAAAGAAATCCCTCTCTACAAAATTATATGATTGGATACAATCTACCGCAAATTCAGTAATATAACCTCCCAATATATTTTTCAACCAGAAATCGACTGCACAAGAAGTATTGTTAATTACATAGTTTAATTGTCTTACCAAATCAGGAGTCCAGATCCTCGATGTTGCAGTTCGATACCTTCCAGTATTCTCCACTAATCCTTATAACCACTCAGTTAAGATAATTGGAAATTCACCAAAGAAAATCTCATGCAGATTTGTGTACACATAGATTTGCATTGATTGCTCATCACTCATCTGAGGGTTTCTATTCTATTTCCAAGCAAATTCTTGTTCTTTCCTTTCTATCCATTTGATGATATATTTCTTAGTTGGTCTCTGAAATATTCCCTCAATCACATATTCCAGGTGCTGACAACGAAACCATTTGTTCGTGCGCAATTGTAAGACCCTAGGTTTAGTTTACTCTACCAACAAACCATGTAGACACTGACCCTTTCAACATCACCCGCATCCAAGTGAAGTCTCAACTGAGGCATCTATTGGGGTTGCAGGAACCACGTTTCTGCAATAATGAGGGGATGGGAAGCTATCTCCATGTTCATTCCTACTTATCTACTCTATTTGCGATATTTTGTATCTCTTTCCTTTGATTAATTAGAAAACATCAATTATGCAACATCATTGTGACATAGATTGTAAAATAAACTATTTTTTGTAACATTCATCTTTACTGTGCATCAATAATCTACTACACAGATCTAGATCTAGTCATGCATACATGTAACATTCATGAACAATCACATAAAAGACATTCAAAGATATATTTTTAACATGGTTCACCCAAATCTTGGGCTATGCCCATAACGACTGGATTCTTTATTATTCTTTATGCAATATTCTCAGGCTTGCGCACTGCGCTTACAATAGATACATCATGATGTATTCCTCCATCTTTCCTAGTCACTCTGTAGTGCAAGCCTGTCTCTACAAAACTCTCCCTAAACCTTCAGAAATAGACTCTCTCTCATTCTAAGTCTATTCTCTTAATATCAACAACCTATTCGCTCACTCTTGGCGAACCCCAATCTTCCCTACCCATTACATATTTATACATATAATTTAGGGCTCAAAATCCTATTCGCTTATCCCAAAACCCTATGACAACTCATGGTTACAAATCATGACAACTCATTGTTCGGGCGTGCTTTCCCTATCTTTGCACATGCATGCTTCTTTTATGCTCCCGACTGCTATTCCTTCTAATTTTGCATGTCTACCTGCTTTTGCATGTCTAGTTGTTGTCCTTCCTCCTTTTGTGTGTGCCCTCATTCTTTATTCTTTGAATTGTCTGTCAAACCATTAATTTACACAGCCTTGTCAAGTGTAAGGATTACAGAATATTTATATCTTCTAAGTCCTTTGACTATGAATAAATTCAATGCTAAGGGAAAAATTGTTGCGGAGATGCAACGTGTGTGTAGTGATGCAAAGTGGACTCTAGAATATGATTCTGATTATGTACAATTGGGGTCATGTATTTCAATTTTTTCACTAAATGCCCATTCTTTGCATGCACATATGAGCGACATAGATAGCGACTATGATACAATGCAATCTGATATTTTGTGCATTCAATAAATATATATGACATTGTCGATGAAAAATCAATAGTTTTAGTGTTTCAATTGTCTTTCTAATTGCAATAAACATGGTGTGATGATACTAGTAAAAAAATATCTTCCCATATTGGAACATATGCATTTTGAAGAACCAGATGTAAAGGTTCTTGTGACGAGAGTAGTAGTCAAAGGATTGCATATTTCCATAATTAATATCTATGAAGTCCCATCTGCAATTCTGACCAACATAGTAAATGCAATCACAAAAGCATTGTGCAATTTAGATTGCAAAAAAATCATAGTGATTCTAGGAGACTTCAATATTGACATGTGTAAGTGTAACCAGAAAACACAAAAATTGCAGAGTTACATGTATAGCCAGAATCTACATTTCTTATTGGACCAAGCTAAACATGTACAAAGAGCGTTAATTGATCATGTTTGGTCAAATGCGAAGAATAATATATCAATTTTTTTTGTATATTGAATACATATTGGAGTGATCACGATACAATTTGTTTTATACTTTCAATTTGCAATGCAGATATATCAAATACATATTAGAGCAATCGTGATAGAACTTGTTTTCTACTTTCAATTTGAAATGCATATAAGTTATAGACAACATTAGACTATTGAATTGCATTGATGTCAGAATACATATTTTCATATGTCCCTGTTTTTTTTACATTTTTTCCAAATTTTTATTTTCTTCATACTTAAGAAAATTATATTTCCATACCCTTTTTACATACCTAGAAACATCGTGCTTCTGTGTTTCTTCAAGATATTGTGTTGAACATAACAACCAAGTCCCCCATAACAGTTTTTGATTGTGCAAAGAATAAAACATGGAAAATTCTTGTTGCATTTGTACCTCGGTCACATCTGCTTATATGTTTATTTTCCTTGTTCTATGTGAAATAAATCTAAACTATCACCATCCATTAATAAAAATACAATGGGGCAAAAGAACAGACATGAAACAAGAATTGACAAGGTACATATTTTTAATTTTATTTGTGTAGTGTTGCTTTTGTTTTCCTTGGTTGTTTTTTAGTGTTGTATGTTTCTTTCCATTTGGACATACAACCCTATTTTCCTATTCATTGTGTTTCTTTTTGTTCCTCCACATCAAGATGGAATGGAAGAAATGCAGGAAAATAAGTAGTTGAAATCAATATGGTAGCACAACCTCATTAACAACTTTTGAACATGATGTATGTGAATAAGAATGAAGTAATAGACATCTTCTTTTGGTAAATGATCTAGATAAAATAATATATTTTCATAGTGAATCATGCTATATAGAATCCAGATTGCATATTGCATCTCTAGTACATTCCTTGAGTAAGTACAAATCATTTGTTTGAATTTTCCTTACATCGCAAGATACTTTTTGATATATGGCAACATGGAAAGCAAATGATCTTTTAGAAAGTTGAAGCTTTACAGGATGTTTGAAGCATTATTCAAGCAATTCTTTACCTGGCATGTCCTTACAGGTTGAGATGTTGTTTGCAATGGGTCGATTTCCTTGGGAAGTAGCATGTTTATTTGTTCGACATTTGGGGAGGGGTTGTACATGTCTTTCGTTAGTTTTCCTATCAAACAGCGGCAGATAGATGTGTTTCATCCTACAGGCCATAAATTCAAGCTGTCACTAGACCAAACACTACATCTTTGACTTTTCACAATTGATATGTGAGTTGAAAACAACTAGCACTTGCTAATTGTTGCAATGGTTATGGGAAGTGCCATCCTTGTCCATCGTTCAGCGTGCTTGGTAACCAGGAAGATGTCGACAAGTAGAAGTGACAAAAGTAACAATTTCAAGAATGGAGCGACCTTGTTCAACAAAGGTATTGATATATGGTGACATAGAAAAAATATGATCTTTTATAAAGTTGAAGCTTCCCAAGACGTTCGAAGAATAGTTCAAGCAACTCTTTGTATAGGCTAAGTATCTTGCTTTCTGACTATATGCTTTGTTGCATTTCCAATAGTTGTGCTCTCAATGTCAACCAATGTTCAAATGACAAATTGAGGATAGTTCTAACATCTGGGCCATAATGGTTAAGATATTCACACATATTGGAAGATCGCACATTACTTCAGTAAGTGAAAATCATTTGTCTCCATTGTAGTTCCAGTTACAGACAAGTTTTCCAATGGAGGAACTATTTTTCAAGATTGCATATTTATTTGGTCCACATTTGTCCTAGTTCTCTCCCACTCTCTTCCTACATTTTCTCTGGAGAACCGAATAATAGTCGTAGTTTATAGTACATCCCATAAATCCAAGCGATGAATAGCCCAAGTTCTATGGCTAGAAATTGGTCCACTTAGTCGAGCAACTAGAAAAAAATAGCATTGAGTATTTGGTGTAATGGACATGAGAAAGATGATCCTCGTGTCTCCTTCAACTTCCTTGTTGATGAGGAAGGCATGTACAATTAGAATAAAAAAAAGATAAAGTCTCCAGAATCCATCTACCAACCTCAACAAAGTTGTTAGTCCATGGAGACGTAGAAAAGTGATCTATCATTAGAATAGTTCAAGAAATTATTTGGCGAGGCTAAGTACCTTGGTGTTGAACTGTAGACTGGGTGCCCTTCCTGAAAATTGCATCATTTGTCTCAACCCACATGAGAATGAAGAGTTCAGAGTAGAATTTATCTACATCTACCATAAATTGTATAGAATTGAATGCCTATTTGAAAAAGCAACAGATGCGACCACTTTCGAATTGAAACTGAATCCCTCACACAAATGGACATGATGGATGAATGGCTATTGATTCCACCTACATTGTAGGAGATGGAACTTGTGTTTCTGCACAAATGGGGCTTCATTGTGCATACTATGGTGGTGGAAAGTCCTATAAATAACTGAAAGACAATTGGAAATTGTTGCTATATTGTTTCCCTTTTCTCTCGATGTCTATGTATCAGTGTTCTTGCAGTGATATGTTTCAATTATGATTTGTCTTGCTTTGATATTGTGTCTCATGCCAACGATTTGTCGTATTGTTGATGGACCTTCCACACGTTGGCATCATAACTTCTTCCATCCACAGAATGTGTGCAATTTGGCTGAATTAGATTGCTTGATGCTTCATCACTTCCAAACACTATCTTCCCATTGCAATCACTATCTTCAAGACTGTAGTTTCTCCCTCGTAGATCTCGTTGTTTACAAAGATTCCTCTTCATTGTACATGCATAGTTTGATAGCCATAAGATTTAATACAATGTTAAAAAGGAGATTAAATTTATTGATACAGTATTTATTTCACTAAAATCCATGGCATGGCTACTTTCTCTTGCTTGGATAGGGTTCCTTGTCAAACTAGTTCAAGTCCTTGACAAACTAGGGACCCTTGTATAGTCAATTATCCATGTTCTACTGGGGGTGCCTCTATTTCTTTTATTGGTAAGCTTGGAACATTTGCAATGCATAATTGGAGACTCACACTGCAACAACTTCCCTAGACTCATATATATTGTATATGTGCCACACTTCAAGTCTATGACAAGCAACAATTGAATGTTTTAGAAAAATGAAACTTAATATTTAATTAAATGCACAAGCCATGAATAGTTTTTTTTCAAAAGATAATAATTAAATAATACATAAAATAAAGAACATACCATTATTGTTTATGCAAGAGGAGAATGATAAGAATAAAAAAAAAAAACAAGTAAAAACATCTAATATTATTGAGGCAAAAATATTTAGCATAGGAGTTTGTTAAAAATATTTTCTACCTATTCACACAAGAGAGATTTAAGAATGAACTGAAGCATCATATTTATAAATGGCCCCATTTGATAAAATCAATTGAAAAAGTTGTCACATCCTTAGCACACATAACAAATTGTGATAAATAAATATACTTTGTAATTTGAATTTCATAGGACAATGAAATCAACAATACAAATTGCAACAAACATAATAAACAAGGACTACATGGTAGCACAGTCCCTGCCAACTAGGAAATATATGTTGTTGATTGGCGAATATATGTTGAACAATGAAACTTAGTATAACTAGATACATAGATAATGAATAGTCTTTGTAAAAACACAATTCATGTAATAAAGAAAAAAAAAACATTATTGTAAATGCAAAGAGGACAATGATAAGAATAAGGTAAAAACATGTAGCATAAAACTTTGTAAAACATTGTATGTACGAAGACTTTTTCTTTGAATATTTGTCCGCACATCTCCACAGGTATATCCCCACATAGTTATGATATTATTTATTAATGTCCAATGCACAATATGTAATGTGCAATTTATTAAATAATTAATTATTTATTAATTGTTGATATTATTTATTAATTAGTTATTAACTATTTAACATTAAATAATTAATTATTTATCAATTATTTAATATTGCAATGTGCAATGTACTATTGCTTATGTGTATATCCCAATTTATTAGATATTTAATTAACTATTAACTATTTAATATTATTTAATTATTAAATATTTTATATCACAATGTGTAATGTGATGCTGCTTATGTGCCCGGAATTTTTCACTTCCTATGTGCGAATACTTTTCCACAGGTATATCGTTGCACAACATGGCTTTGTACCAATTCATTGTATGTGCAAAGACTTTTGCTTTCACTATTTATCTGCATCTTCACACAGGTATATCCCCCGCACATGTATGTCTATTAGTGATGCATATACGAGTAAAAAAAACTATTTATTCTTTACAAAATAATTAATTATTTAATATTAGTTATTAATAATGCACAATATGCAATGTGAGGAGACATTTGCATAGGCATATTCTTGCACAACTATAGTTTTGTACCCGTAGATCATATGTGCCTTATTTAATATTATTTATTAATTATTTAATATTGCAATGTGAAATGCACTGTTTCTTCTATGTGTGGATACTTTTCCACAGGTATATCGCCACACAACATGCCTCTATACTCATACATTGTATGTGCGGAGACTTAAACTATGGAAAAAAGAGATAAATATTTTGTCAATGAAAAAACTAATTGCGTGCGGACACTTTTTCTTTGACTATTTGTCCGCACCTCCACACAGGTATATCCCCCGCACAATATGTATGTTAGTTTACAAGTAAAAAAAACTATACAATTACTTATTTAATATTAGTTATTAATTAGTTATTAATAGTCTGCAATATGCAATGTGCTAGTTATTAATAGTATGTAATATGCAATATGCACAGACATTTACATAGGCATATCCCCGCACAACTATAGCTCCATACACATACATCATATGTCCCTTATTTAATATTATTTATTAATTAGTTATTAATTAATTATTAATTATTTAATATTTATTATTTATTTATTTATTTATTATATAATATTGCAATGTGCAATGCATTGTTGCTTATGGGCGGAGACTTTTGCATATATATATCCCCACACAAATATGGTTCTGCTCCAGTATGTGCATTATTAAAAATTATTTACTAATTATTTGTTAATTATTTATAACTTTATTAATATTAAATAATTAATTATTTATCGATTATTTAATATTGCAATGTGCAATGGGTTGTTGTTTATGTGCAGAGAATTGTGTGCATGCATATATCTGCACAGGTATGGTATTGTACTTGTACATCGCATGTGCATTGTTTAATGGGATCCTTCTTATGTGCGGAGACTTTTGGATAGGTACATACTCCCCACATGTATGTTTGTTACTAGTGCATATACAAGTAAAAAAAACTACATATTTTTTTATTAAATAATTAATATTTTAATATTGTTTTTTAATTTGTTATTAATAATGTGTCGTATGCAATGTGTGGACACAATTGTACTGGTATATCCCCACAGAGAATTATTTAATATTATTTATTTATTATTTAGCACATGTATATCCC
>JASDQU010735679.1:125134-139343 GCA_032191745.1 Picea mariana
AAATCATAGTGATTCTAGGAGACTTCAATATTGACATGTGTAAGTGTAACCAGAAAACACAAAAATTGCAGAGTTACATGTATAGCCAGAATCTACATTTCTTATTGGACCAAGCTAAACATGTACAAAGAGCGTTAATTGATCATGTTTGGTCAAATGCGAAGAATAATATATCAATTTTTTTTGTATATTGAATACATATTGGAGTGATCACGATACAATTTGTTTTATACTTTCAATTTGCAATGCAGATATATCAAATACATATTAGAGCAATCGTGATAGAACTTGTTTTCTACTTTCAATTTGAAATGCATATAAGTTATAGACAACATTAGACTATTGAATTGCATTGATGTCAGAATACATATTTTCATATGTCCCTGTTTTTTTTACATTTTTTCCAAATTTTTATTTTCTTCATACTTAAGAAAATTATATTTCCATACCCTTTTTACATACCTAGAAACATCGTGCTTCTGTGTTTCTTCAAGATATTGTGTTGAACATAACAACCAAGTCCCCCATAACAGTTTTTGATTGTGCAAAGAATAAAACATGGAAAATTCTTGTTGCATTTGTACCTCGGTCACATCTGCTTATATGTTTATTTTCCTTGTTCTATGTGAAATAAATCTAAACTATCACCATCCATTAATAAAAATACAATGGGGCAAAAGAACAGACATGAAACAAGAATTGACAAGGTACATATTTTTAATTTTATTTGTGTAGTGTTGCTTTTGTTTTCCTTGGTTGTTTTTTAGTGTTGTATGTTTCTTTCCATTTGGACATACAACCCTATTTTCCTATTCATTGTGTTTCTTTTTGTTCCTCCACATCAAGATGGAATGGAAGAAATGCAGGAAAATAAGTAGTTGAAATCAATATGGTAGCACAACCTCATTAACAACTTTTGAACATGATGTATGTGAATAAGAATGAAGTAATAGACATCTTCTTTTGGTAAATGATCTAGATAAAATAATATATTTTCATAGTGAATCATGCTATATAGAATCCAGATTGCATATTGCATCTCTAGTACATTCCTTGAGTAAGTACAAATCATTTGTTTGAATTTTCCTTACATCGCAAGATACTTTTTGATATATGGCAACATGGAAAGCAAATGATCTTTTAGAAAGTTGAAGCTTTACAGGATGTTTGAAGCATTATTCAAGCAATTCTTTACCTGGCATGTCCTTACAGGTTGAGATGTTGTTTGCAATGGGTCGATTTCCTTGGGAAGTAGCATGTTTATTTGTTCGACATTTGGGGAGGGGTTGTACATGTCTTTCGTTAGTTTTCCTATCAAACAGCGGCAGATAGATGTGTTTCATCCTACAGGCCATAAATTCAAGCTGTCACTAGACCAAACACTACATCTTTGACTTTTCACAATTGATATGTGAGTTGAAAACAACTAGCACTTGCTAATTGTTGCAATGGTTATGGGAAGTGCCATCCTTGTCCATCGTTCAGCGTGCTTGGTAACCAGGAAGATGTCGACAAGTAGAAGTGACAAAAGTAACAATTTCAAGAATGGAGCGACCTTGTTCAACAAAGGTATTGATATATGGTGACATAGAAAAAATATGATCTTTTATAAAGTTGAAGCTTCCCAAGACGTTCGAAGAATAGTTCAAGCAACTCTTTGTATAGGCTAAGTATCTTGCTTTCTGACTATATGCTTTGTTGCATTTCCAATAGTTGTGCTCTCAATGTCAACCAATGTTCAAATGACAAATTGAGGATAGTTCTAACATCTGGGCCATAATGGTTAAGATATTCACACATATTGGAAGATCGCACATTACTTCAGTAAGTGAAAATCATTTGTCTCCATTGTAGTTCCAGTTACAGACAAGTTTTCCAATGGAGGAACTATTTTTCAAGATTGCATATTTATTTGGTCCACATTTGTCCTAGTTCTCTCCCACTCTCTTCCTACATTTTCTCTGGAGAACCGAATAATAGTCGTAGTTTATAGTACATCCCATAAATCCAAGCGATGAATAGCCCAAGTTCTATGGCTAGAAATTGGTCCACTTAGTCGAGCAACTAGAAAAAAATAGCATTGAGTATTTGGTGTAATGGACATGAGAAAGATGATCCTCGTGTCTCCTTCAACTTCCTTGTTGATGAGGAAGGCATGTACAATTAGAATAAAAAAAAGATAAAGTCTCCAGAATCCATCTACCAACCTCAACAAAGTTGTTAGTCCATGGAGACGTAGAAAAGTGATCTATCATTAGAATAGTTCAAGAAATTATTTGGCGAGGCTAAGTACCTTGGTGTTGAACTGTAGACTGGGTGCCCTTCCTGAAAATTGCATCATTTGTCTCAACCCACATGAGAATGAAGAGTTCAGAGTAGAATTTATCTACATCTACCATAAATTGTATAGAATTGAATGCCTATTTGAAAAAGCAACAGATGCGACCACTTTCGAATTGAAACTGAATCCCTCACACAAATGGACATGATGGATGAATGGCTATTGATTCCACCTACATTGTAGGAGATGGAACTTGTGTTTCTGCACAAATGGGGCTTCATTGTGCATACTATGGTGGTGGAAAGTCCTATAAATAACTGAAAGACAATTGGAAATTGTTGCTATATTGTTTCCCTTTTCTCTCGATGTCTATGTATCAGTGTTCTTGCAGTGATATGTTTCAATTATGATTTGTCTTGCTTTGATATTGTGTCTCATGCCAACGATTTGTCGTATTGTTGATGGACCTTCCACACGTTGGCATCATAACTTCTTCCATCCACAGAATGTGTGCAATTTGGCTGAATTAGATTGCTTGATGCTTCATCACTTCCAAACACTATCTTCCCATTGCAATCACTATCTTCAAGACTGTAGTTTCTCCCTCGTAGATCTCGTTGTTTACAAAGATTCCTCTTCATTGTACATGCATAGTTTGATAGCCATAAGATTTAATACAATGTTAAAAAGGAGATTAAATTTATTGATACAGTATTTATTTCACTAAAATCCATGGCATGGCTACTTTCTCTTGCTTGGATAGGGTTCCTTGTCAAACTAGTTCAAGTCCTTGACAAACTAGGGACCCTTGTATAGTCAATTATCCATGTTCTACTGGGGGTGCCTCTATTTCTTTTATTGGTAAGCTTGGAACATTTGCAATGCATAATTGGAGACTCACACTGCAACAACTTCCCTAGACTCATATATATTGTATATGTGCCACACTTCAAGTCTATGACAAGCAACAATTGAATGTTTTAGAAAAATGAAACTTAATATTTAATTAAATGCACAAGCCATGAATAGTTTTTTTTCAAAAGATAATAATTAAATAATACATAAAATAAAGAACATACCATTATTGTTTATGCAAGAGGAGAATGATAAGAATAAAAAAAAAAAACAAGTAAAAACATCTAATATTATTGAGGCAAAAATATTTAGCATAGGAGTTTGTTAAAAATATTTTCTACCTATTCACACAAGAGAGATTTAAGAATGAACTGAAGCATCATATTTATAAATGGCCCCATTTGATAAAATCAATTGAAAAAGTTGTCACATCCTTAGCACACATAACAAATTGTGATAAATAAATATACTTTGTAATTTGAATTTCATAGGACAATGAAATCAACAATACAAATTGCAACAAACATAATAAACAAGGACTACATGGTAGCACAGTCCCTGCCAACTAGGAAATATATGTTGTTGATTGGCGAATATATGTTGAACAATGAAACTTAGTATAACTAGATACATAGATAATGAATAGTCTTTGTAAAAACACAATTCATGTAATAAAGAAAAAAAAAACATTATTGTAAATGCAAAGAGGACAATGATAAGAATAAGGTAAAAACATGTAGCATAAAACTTTGTAAAACATTGTATGTACGAAGACTTTTTCTTTGAATATTTGTCCGCACATCTCCACAGGTATATCCCCACATAGTTATGATATTATTTATTAATGTCCAATGCACAATATGTAATGTGCAATTTATTAAATAATTAATTATTTATTAATTGTTGATATTATTTATTAATTAGTTATTAACTATTTAACATTAAATAATTAATTATTTATCAATTATTTAATATTGCAATGTGCAATGTACTATTGCTTATGTGTATATCCCAATTTATTAGATATTTAATTAACTATTAACTATTTAATATTATTTAATTATTAAATATTTTATATCACAATGTGTAATGTGATGCTGCTTATGTGCCCGGAATTTTTCACTTCCTATGTGCGAATACTTTTCCACAGGTATATCGTTGCACAACATGGCTTTGTACCAATTCATTGTATGTGCAAAGACTTTTGCTTTCACTATTTATCTGCATCTTCACACAGGTATATCCCCCGCACATGTATGTCTATTAGTGATGCATATACGAGTAAAAAAAACTATTTATTCTTTACAAAATAATTAATTATTTAATATTAGTTATTAATAATGCACAATATGCAATGTGAGGAGACATTTGCATAGGCATATTCTTGCACAACTATAGTTTTGTACCCGTAGATCATATGTGCCTTATTTAATATTATTTATTAATTATTTAATATTGCAATGTGAAATGCACTGTTTCTTCTATGTGTGGATACTTTTCCACAGGTATATCGCCACACAACATGCCTCTATACTCATACATTGTATGTGCGGAGACTTAAACTATGGAAAAAAGAGATAAATATTTTGTCAATGAAAAAACTAATTGCGTGCGGACACTTTTTCTTTGACTATTTGTCCGCACCTCCACACAGGTATATCCCCCGCACAATATGTATGTTAGTTTACAAGTAAAAAAAACTATACAATTACTTATTTAATATTAGTTATTAATTAGTTATTAATAGTCTGCAATATGCAATGTGCTAGTTATTAATAGTATGTAATATGCAATATGCACAGACATTTACATAGGCATATCCCCGCACAACTATAGCTCCATACACATACATCATATGTCCCTTATTTAATATTATTTATTAATTAGTTATTAATTAATTATTAATTATTTAATATTTATTATTTATTTATTTATTTATTATATAATATTGCAATGTGCAATGCATTGTTGCTTATGGGCGGAGACTTTTGCATATATATATCCCCACACAAATATGGTTCTGCTCCAGTATGTGCATTATTAAAAATTATTTACTAATTATTTGTTAATTATTTATAACTTTATTAATATTAAATAATTAATTATTTATCGATTATTTAATATTGCAATGTGCAATGGGTTGTTGTTTATGTGCAGAGAATTGTGTGCATGCATATATCTGCACAGGTATGGTATTGTACTTGTACATCGCATGTGCATTGTTTAATGGGATCCTTCTTATGTGCGGAGACTTTTGGATAGGTACATACTCCCCACATGTATGTTTGTTACTAGTGCATATACAAGTAAAAAAAACTACATATTTTTTTATTAAATAATTAATATTTTAATATTGTTTTTTAATTTGTTATTAATAATGTGTCGTATGCAATGTGTGGACACAATTGTACTGGTATATCCCCACAGAGAATTATTTAATATTATTTATTTATTATTTAGCACATGTATATCCCTGCACAACCATGGCTTCGTTGACATACATAGTCTCCACACATAAGCAGTGCAAAAGTATCTGCACATAAGCAGTTGTGCATTGCACATAATTATTAAATAATTAATTTTTTTAATATTAAATAATTAATAAACATGTGCGGAGATTCTAACAATCCATCAAAGAAAAACTATGCGCACATACCATATACGCCTACGGAGCCATGGTGTGCATGGATATACCTGTACAAAATTCTTTGCACATAGGAAGCAACCCATTGCACGTTGCAATGTTGTTGAGATCAATTCTCGCTTCCGAAATTTCCCTCCCCTTTTCTATTTTCCCAACTTCTTTTCTCCCTTTCTTTTCCCTCTTCTATACTTACCCTTTTTTCCCTTTTCCTTTTTTCCATTCTACTCTCCCTTTCTTGTTCTATACTTGGCCTTTTTTTAGAATGGCAGGTTCCCGAATTGGCGGACTTGTGGATCCTCATCTCCATCCACACCCTCACATCATGAGTCTGACCGATCGTCGTGCTATCCTATACTTAGCTAATTTTGCAATCGTGGGTTCCCGAGTTGGCAGGGTTGAACTCTCGCACCCCATGTTCCATGATGATGGCAACCCGCACTCCTCGGAGCACGCTCGCCTCTTCCAGGACCTTCTTTCTCTCTCTCGGCCCGAAGAACTCAATGGTTCTTCTATCTCCCTTTCAAAATATTTGCACCCCACACTTTCTCTCGGCTTCAACCCCCCTCTTCTCTCCTTCGGAGGATCAATGCTCGCGACTTCGTGAGTTCAATAGTCAAGCACTACCCACTCGGATCCCCGAGATCCGATACCTCAGCCAATGCTGACCTTCCCTTCGTCTATCGAGACTTTGACCTTATCGCAGCCTCGCGCTATCGCGACGTTGCTACTCGTGACTTCTAGTCCTCGGTCCTCCGCCTTCCGAGTCCCGATGTTTTGAGACGCCTATATTGTCCTGTCGTGCCTTCGGAACCTCGCGTCTTGCAATTTGAACCTCCAAATATTTGGACTTCCAACTCACGAGCTCCAAGCTCGTGAGACCCCCGATCCCCGACACCTGTACTCCACTCGCTCCTGCGGTCCCACACGGCTGACGTCACCATCGGGCTATCGCACCTCGCGGTCTCGTGACTTCCGTCGTCCACTCTTCGACACTTTTCTCACGAGATCCCGATGGGCGATCTCCGCGAATAATACAACGTCCCTAGCCGACCTGTATCAACGCTCTGTCCTTCCTGAGCTTAGAACTTTCCTCCACACTTGCACCGTAGCCTTCTTGACACCTCTGCAAGATCCGATGGCCCTTGAAACTTCACGAATTCTAATTGGAGAATTCCGATTGTCCGTGTCCTCCTGACGAAATCCCTGAAATGACGAGTTGTCCTCTCCCGGAACTCGTCACCCTACATGCAAAGTTTCAGCACCCGCTCAAACGCTCCGATGCACAACCTCTTTGTGAAATTCTTCGACGAACTCAAAGGCCTGCTCCTCTTGAGCTTGTTCTCGACTTCTCAAGTCCTTTTGAGAACTTCTTGGACGCACTCCTTGTGGAAAATCTTCAACAACGCTTAAGTGTTGAGGTCTCTCGACTCTGCGCACTCCTGCAGCAGCAGTCTTTCACTCCCCTTTTGCTCAGAATCGCAACTCTGAGACACCTTCTAGCCTGCGCACGCCTTGCACGGATCTGATGCCAAATCTGCACTTCTAAGAACTTAGAACAAAAGTTATCTCTTCCTGAACCCTTCTGTCAACGCACTCCTTGCGGACGATTCGACTGCACTCCTTGCAGGAATTCTCTGGTTCAAAATAGAGAAACAATTGAAACTAACTCCTTGTTCTCACAAACTTCAATTCAACCATGAAATCTCATACACAGCATATAAAAGCAAATGTATGACAAGAAGCAAACATTCATGAGCATAACATCATCAATACACAGAGAGCAACACAACCATGGAATTGAATCAAAGCTTTTCTATTAATTCAATGTCTGTACATGGAGGTCCTTCATACACTTCTCTGCATGCTCTTCTCTTCTGCTTCTCAAGAATAATAATACAATGTACAAAGGAGGGTGTCTATATCCCGTTTCCCTCTCGATCCCTAAAGCTATCAAATCTAGAATTAAATGTTCTATCTACTTACATTAAATCTATTAAATGCCTCATCTACTAAAGACGTGAGCTATCCGCTCAAGGTCCATTTACAATACAAGTGTGTTGTTTCTTAAATGATTCATTTAAGATTACGCAATATTCCCAAAGTATTTCCAAAATGTGTGCTGGCTTATCCAGCTGTCTCCCGCTTTCGCGCTAGCTCGCTTGACGTGTTGTCGATGCTCCTGCATCATACCCCCTTGCTGGAAAAATTTCATGGGCTCCTGTCCATGAGCTCCCGTATGGTCTGTCCATGCTTCTGTATCATCGCTTCAGTCTCCCAGTTGGCATCCTCCACTAGGTGATTTTTCCATTTGACCAGATAATCTAAGTATTCTTTTCTTCTGGTCTTTTTACCTACTCGCTTGTCCAGTATGCATTCCATTTGCGGCTCCTCTGCAACTGGCATCTACTTCATCCACTGGATCATTGGTTCTTCAATTCCAGTCTCTACCTCTCCAGCCCTGTATGGGTATAAATCTGCGATATTAAATATCAAAGATATTCCGATGCCATCCGGTAATTCAATCTCATATGCATTTTCTCTGAATTTCCTCAGGACTCTGCATGGCCCGATTTTCTTCATCTTGAGTTTATTATATGTTCCCCTTGGGAACCTTTCCTTCCTCAGATGTGCCAGAACTAGATCACCAACCTCAAATTGAAGTTGTCTCCAATGTTGATCTGCTCTACGCTTATACTCCTGGCTTGATTTCATCAGTTGCTGCTTCACCTGACTGTGAAGTTCCTGCATCGCCTCAGCAAATTCCTCTGCACTAGCACTGCTAGTCGCAGTCTGTTCTGAATCCCACAATTCAGACACTCCTCTCGGCTGCATGCCATATACAACCTGAAATGGACTCTTACCTGTACTCCGATTCAGTGAATCATTATATGCAAATTCTGCCTGTGGCAATACGTTGTCCCAGCTGCTATGGTGCTCTGTCACCAGGCTCCTCAATAAATCTCCTAGACTTCTGTTGACCACTTCCGTCTGTCCATCTATCTGAGAATGATAAGCAGAACTAAATGCAAGATTAGTTCCTAGCTTCTTCCATAGGGTCCTCCAAAAATGTCTGATGAATTTCGTATCTCTGTCCGAAACAATACTTTTCGACAATCCATGAAGTCCAACGATCTCCTTGAAAAATAAATTTGCGATGTGTGTCACATTGCTGGTCTTCTGGCATGGTATGAAATGTGCCATCTTTGAAAACCTGTCCACGACTGCAAAGATAGAATCAACACCTCTTTGTGTCCTTGGCAAACCCAATACAAAATCCATGCTTATCGCCTCCCATGGTCTCTCTGGTATGGGTAATGGCTGATAATAACCTGCATTTTGCCTTTTTCCCTTTGAATGCTGACAAATCATGCATTTTTCAACAAACCTCTTAACATCTGCATGCATCCCTGGCCAAAAATATGATTCGTTCAGCTTCGCGAATGTTTTTTCATGGCCAAAGTGCCCTGCCAATCCACCACTGTGCTTCTCCTTCAACAGGTTCTCCCTCATGGAGCAATTTGGAACACACAGCTGATTACCTCTGAACAACAATCCTTCCTGGATCATGTAATCTATCCAAGGACTCTGATATCTAAGAACTGGATTCTCAGCTGCTTCATACGCTTCCCCAAAATCTGCGTCTTCTGCGTACATGTCCCTGAGATTTTCAAAACCCAATGTTTTGACTCTGAATTCCTGCAACAACAAACATTTCCTGCTCAAAGCATCAACCACTTTGTTAGCAGTACCCGAAATGTGTTTAATCACAAATGTGAAAATTTTCATATACTCTACCCATTTTGCATGTTTCTGATTCAACTTCTCCTGTTGAGTCACAAACTGTAATGCATGATTATCACTGTATAATACAAATTATTTTGGGATTAAGTAATGCCTCCACTTCTTTAGTGCTTGTATGATAGCATAAAATTCCTTATCATATGTGGAGTATTTTAGCTTTGCTTCATCCAGCTTCTCGTTGTAATATGCAACTGGCCTGTCATCCTGACTCAAGACCGCTCCTATGGCATACCCACTGGCATCACATTTCACCTGAAATGTCTTATGAAAATCAGGCAACACCAACACTGGTTTCTCTGTGATCTTCCGCTTCAATAAATTGAAGCTCTTCTCAGCCTCTGTTGTCCAGTGAAAAGTCTTATGTCGCTTCTTCACTGTGTCCATCATCGCTGCGCTAATTCCACTGAAATTCCTGATGAACTTTCTGTAGAAACTAGCCAAACCATGGAAACTTCTCACCTCGAACACATTTCTTGGTGATGGCCAATTCTTGATCACGTCTACCTTCTTCGGATCCATCCTCAACTCATTCGCCGATACAACAAAACCCAAATATATGAGCTCTGTATTCATGAACGAACACTTCTTCATGTTGATCAATAGCTTTTCCTGCTGTAGCTTCCTCATCACAATGGCCAAATGTTTCAAATGTTCAGCCTTGGTCTTACTGTAGATCAATATATCGTCCAAGTAAACAATGACGAACTTTCCGATGAACTCCCTCAGGACTTCATTCATTAGCCTCATAAAAGTACTCGGCGCATTTGTCAAGCCAAACGACATGACCAGCCATTCGTACAAACCCTCGTTTGTCTTGAACGTTGTTTTCCACTCATCGCCTTCCCTCATGCGAATTTGATGATATCCGCTTTTCAAATCTATCTTTGAAAAATAATTTTCCCCACTCAGGCAATCCATCAGATCATCCATTCTTGGCAGTGGAAACCTGTATCTAACGGTTATCTTGTTGATCGCTCTTGAATCGGTACACATTCTCCAGCCTCCGTCTTTCTTCGGACTGAGCACTGTTGGTACAACACATGGACTCAAGCTTTCCCTGACTAATCCTTTGTCCATCAAATCCTGGACCTGTCTCTTGACCTCTTCATTTTCCTGCGGCATCAACCTGTACGCGGCTTTATTAGGAAAACTTGCTCCTAGTATGAGGTCTATGTGATGACTCACACTTCTCATCGGTGGAAACGAATGAGGTAATTCATCCACTATGATGTCAGCGAACTCTCCCAGCAGTTCCTGAACTTCATTCGGCAAATCATCCACTCTTGTGCTAGTCAGAACAATCCTCGGTTTTTTGACCACAAAGAATTGTGGATCTTCCTTCTTCTCCCTCTCTGTAAGAAGTTCCTTCCCACTCATGAGAAGTATTGTACTATTTACTTTCGGCTTCACCTCTTTATCTTTTATCGGAAGCAACTTATGGCTTCTCCCATTCTTCTCCAAAGTATATGTGTTCATTCTCCCATCATGAATCACATTTCTGTCATATTGCCATGGTCTACCCAACAATAAATGACATACATCCATGGGAATAACATCACATAAAATTTTATCGTTATACCCTCCACTTTTAAATTCAACCAAACATTGTTTGGTGACACTCACCTAATGTCCCTTCTATAGCCATGAGACTTTATATGGACTCGAGTGATCAGTTGTCTCCAGCCCTAGTTTCTCCACCATCTCGGTTGAAAAGAGATTATCGGTGCTTCCACTATCCACAATAACCTTGCATTTCCTGTCCTTAGTGGTGAAAGATGTTCTGAACAGTCTTGTCCTTTGTACTGGGCTTTCCACCTTCTTCTCAAGTGTCAAAAGGACTTTATGCATCCCTAGCGATCTTCCGTTGTCTACATCTTCAGTCTCAACATCACGCCTCTGCGCTTCTGTGATGTGAGATTTCCCTGTATCCTTATTTTTCTCTAGACACTCGAATGACTTGTGCCCATTCTTCCCACATGTAAAACATGTGATTACTCCCCCTCTTCCTCTACCTAAACCTCTAGTACGTGGAAGAGTGTTTGCATCAGCATAATCACCTCGCTGATCATTTTGTTGCTCAACATATGACTGCCTCTGTGAGGTTCTGCCTCTTTCAACTTTACCCTGAGGTTTCTTCCATTCCTCCTTGGGCTTCTGGAATTTATCCTGGGCAACTGCTTTGCCTCTTGGCTGGATTCTGCCTCACCTTCACTGTCCTTGCTTTCGGCTCAGCTTCTCCTCGGCTTTCAGAGCCAATTGGTAAGCATCTTCCACCGTTCGGATGGTTAGCATGCTTAATTCATCTTGAATGTCATATCTCAGACCATTCAAGTATCTCACGACTTTCTCATCATCGCTCTCCTGATGACCTGCTCTGATGTTTAATCTGTAAAATTCCTCCGTGTACTCCTTCACGGTCATCAGTTTCTATCTCAGGTTCTGCATTCGCCTGAACAGAGTGATTTGGTAATCTCTTGGGATGAACTTCACCTTCATCTTTGCGATCATTCAATCCCAGCTTTTGATCTTTTGCTTGCCTTTGCATCTCCTGTCAGCTTGTAGCTCGTCCCACCACAATGTTGCATGTCCTTTCAAGCGCGTAACTGCATGCTTGACTTTCTTATCTTCTTCCACATCTTCATAATCGAAGTATGTGTCAAGAGCTCTTATCCATTCCAATAGCTCCTCTACATCCAGATTTCCTTCATAGACTGGAATGTCCATTTTTGCCTTCGCACCCATCCTTGCGATGGCTTTGATCAATCGAGCGGTTGATGCATCTTCTACTGTCACTTCTTCTTCATGTCCAGCTTCTTCTTCAACCTCGGAATCACTAAGATCCCCTGCACCAGCTCCGCATCTTTGTGATGTCTCCATCTCCTCAAGCCTTGCTCGAAGATCTCTCATTTGCCGCTCCATTTCTGCATTTCCTGCCGGCCTACCTCTTCTTCTCACCTCTCTGTCTTCCGGGTCTAGTGATTGCCTCTCTCTTCTCGATGGCATGGTGTAATCCTCTTCTTCTCTGCTACAGAAAGCAAAGAACTTCTGGCTTTGATACCACAACTGACGGCAACCCGCACTCCTCGGAGCATGCTCGCCTCTTCCAGGACCTTCTTTCTCTCTCTTGGCCCGAAGAACTCAATGGTTCTTCTATCTCCCTTTCGAAAGATCTGCACCCCACAGTTTCTCTCAGCTTCAACCCCCCTCTTCTCTCCTTCGGAGTATCAGTGCTCGTGACTTCGCAAGTTTAATAGTCAAGCACTACCCCCTTGGATCCTCGAGATCCGATACCTCGGCCAATGCTGACCTTCCCTTCATCTATCGAGACTTCGACCTTATCGCAGCCTTGCACTATCATGACGTCGCTACTCGCGACTTCCAGCCCTCGGTCC
This sequence comes from Picea mariana, assembly GCA_032191745.1. NCBI lineage: Eukaryota > Viridiplantae > Streptophyta > Pinopsida > Pinales > Pinaceae > Picea > Picea mariana. The sequence goes on from JASDQU010735679.1 coordinate 138,108, forward strand.
TCCACCTTCCAAGTCTTGATATTCCGAGACACCTATATTGTCCTGTCGCGCCTTCGGACCCTCGCGTCTCACAATTTGAACCTCCAAATATTTGGACTTCCAACTCATGAGCTCCGAGTTCGCGAGACCCCCGATCTCTGACACCTGTACTCCACTCGCTCTTGCGGTCCCACATGGCTGATGTCACCGTCGGTCTATTGCACCTCGTAGTCTCGTGACTTCCGTTGTCCACTCTTAGACACTTTTCTCACGAGATCCCGATGGGCGATCTCCGCGAATAATACAACTTCCCTAGCCGACCTGTATCAACGCTCTGCCATTCCTGAGCTTAGAAATTTCCTCCACACTTGCACCGTAGCCTTCTTGACACCTCTACAAGATCTGATGGCCCTCAGAACTTCATGAATTCTCCTTGGAGAATTCTGATTGTCCGTTTCCTCCTGACGAAATCCCTGAAATGACGAGTTGTCCTCTCCCAGAACTCGTCACCCTACATGCAAAATTTTAGCACCCGCTCAAACGCTCCGATGCACAACCTCTTTGTGAAATTCTTCGATGAACTCGAAGGCCTGCTCCTCTTGAGCTTGTTCTTGACTTCTCAAGTCCTTTTGAGAAATTCTTACGTGCACTCCTTGCGGAAAATCTTCAACAACGCCTAAGTGTTGAGGTCTCTCGACTCTGCGCACTCCTGCAGCAGCAGTCTTTCACTCCCCTTTTGCTCAGAATCGCAACTCTGAGACACCTTCTAGCCTGTGCATGCCTTGTATGGCTCTGGTGCCAAATCTGCACTTCTAAGAACTTTGAACAAAAGTTATCTCTTCCTGAACCCTTTTGTCAACGCACTCCTTGCGGACGATTCGACTGCACTCCTTGCAAGAATTCTCTGGTTCAAAATAGAGAAACAATTGAAACTAACTCCTTGTTCTCACAGACTTCAATTCAACCATGAAATCTCATACACAGCATATAAAAGCAAATGTATGACAAGAAGTAAACATTCATGAGCATAACATCATCAATACACGGAGAGCAACACAACCATGGAATTGAATCAAAGCTTTTCTATTAATTCAATGTCTGTACATGGAGGTCCTTCATACACTTCTCTGCATGCTCTTCTCTTCTGCTTCTCAAGAATAATAATACAATGTACAAAGGAGGGTGTCTATATCCCGTTTCCCTCTCGAGCCCTAAAGAAATCAAATCTAGAATTAAATGTTCTATCTACTTACATTA
>JASDQU010735679.1:171224-192581 GCA_032191745.1 Picea mariana
ATTTGCCATCCCGGCTGGGTCCATGTGGCAGACAAGCAAGGGCAACAGGTCACCAGGTATCTAGGTCTTTTATGATTTTACTGGTTCTTAGTTTTATCGTGTTACTATTTTATGCCTATCTGGACTATACCCATCTGTCCTGGTTTCCTCCGGGTAGGACAGATGCTATTTTGTTTCTTGTTTTATCATGCTACTGTTACATGCTCTCCAATTTATGCTGGTTTCCGGTAATCGGCAGCATTTTTGGTGACTCAGACCTATATCACTGTATATTTTGTCAAAGTTCCTTCGATAATTTAATATAGCAGGTTCCACTTTTTTACTTAAAAAAAAAAAAAAAATTCATGAAAATTTTCTTTAAACAATATAGAAATTCAAATTTAGTAACAAAAAACACACAAAAACAATCCATTAAGTTACATTTTGTGAACTATAAAAATATTATTAATATTATAAATTTTATACCAAACATTAATCACATTTAAAAAAAATAAAAATAATAATAATAAAAAATATAATATTGTCGTGCTAGCAACAACACCTTCCTGCAATTTTTTCTCTTTTCTTCTAAAACCATTACTTTAAGAGAATAAATTCCCCCCCCCGCCCCCTCTTAAATTTTTTCCACTATAAATTTTTGAACCTCTCGCTTATCAATTTATGACACTTAAACTTCTTTTCCTTTTCACTAGACATGATCATTTAAGAAAATGAATATCTAGATTGCTCGCCGATACACTGCGTGTTGGTGAAGAATTCACATTTCTTGTCGACACATAATGTATCAACAAGTAATTCACTTTTCCCACCAATACACCGACAAGGAAATCTCTCTTCTCACTGACACATAGTACATCAACAAGACATTCACATCTTGGGTCCAAGCCTTATATGTTCGAAGTCCTTCAAGGTTTCTCCCAACATTAGACAAATTTCATTTTTTTTGTCTTTTTGAAATCCTTTCATCTTGTTGAAAATTCGGCGCAACATCCTCTTCTTTTGAAGATATGTTAGCAGAATATTTCCATCTTCCGTCGACATAACAAAGTCTCATGATCTCTTCATATCATCGATACACAAGAAAATTCTCTCCCTTCCATATTAGAAAAATATTTCCATCGCCCGCCAATAAGCCGATGCATCCAACTCTTTTCTTCACGCTTAGATGCCCAACCTTCAAGATCCCTCTGCCTAGCTGATTCAACAGTCAAATATTAATATACCTCGTCAATACATCGACAATGAAATTGCTTTACCTCTTTGACACATTGGTGGGACCCACAACTCACGTCAACACATGTACAATGCATGACATAACACAACGCAAGAAATGTACGCCAATTTTGTTTGATTTTTGTGCCAAACCTCACATTTTTAACCCCAAATGACCCCATTTTTTTAGTCATTTAATGTTGTTTTCTAATCTAAAGAGACAGTGGCATCAATGGGATCACCCTAAATGTATGAGTGACCATTCAATTGGAAATATCCATTCAACCAACCTCACAAGATTAAAGGTACACCCCTTAAACTCTTTTTATCGTGTAAATTATGTTTGAAGAGGAAAACTCACCCATACAAGAAACCAAGCATGATTTAAAACCACTACTCATCCCACAACCATTTCGTAAATCCCTTTTATCCCCTAGTAAGGGTCTTATGGATTTATTTTAAAAAATGGAAAAAGAGGGGAAACCATGTCGTGCCTCGTTCCTCTCTGTGCGAAGCTAGTCTTTTCACAGTGTCAAGGACTTAGGGTATCAATGTGGTTCCATCATAGGGCTTTCTCCCTTGTATACACTTTCACTTTTTTTTTATTATGCTTATTGGTTGGTAGATTCCATTTACAGTTCATATCCCGGTCAAAATGTTTTGGATAGTGCCCATTTCTATTGATATAATGTTTTCTACATGCTTTGGGTGATATGGTAAACAATCTTTCTTTTCGTGTTCACCTAAAGTCACCTACGGATTATTTCCAAATGTAGTCAACTCTCAGTATGGTATCTTCTCTCTCAATAACACACAAATCGTATGGTTGGCCCTCAAGTTTCCTCATGGGTAGCGATTGCTTGGAAATTATGAACTGACCATCGCCCTTCATATATACATGCAAGGGTTTTAGGATCCTCCCTTTAAAATGGGGAGAGGTGTATCAAATGTTCAATAACTAGACTTCCCCCCAACTTCCAGATAAGGACCCCAAGCTTGAGGTATACATAGCTATCATAAAATCCAAGTTGCACAAGGTTACATATCATGCAACAATGTTTCCTTGTACAAAATCCATCTCTTGGATTATTAAGCACACTCACATTGTTAATACATAGGTAATACATGCACGTGGAAAACCTATTGCTTATTTCTAGCCTTCGATGATCACTACTTGCTATCAATTGGCTGAGGGAGAGTTGAAATTGGATGATGAAATAGTGAAGGAATTCCCTCACAAGCCTAGGAACCTCATTAAAATTTGGTGGTTTCCATGCAAAAATTTGAAGACTAGATCCTCTGACAACTACCCTAAAAATTTACTTAGGCTACCATACCAGTACATGGTGGCCATGATATGCAAACTTTACGAAGAAACGAATTCATATAAATTCACAATGCCATGGGTGCCTCTCATACATTACATCACCGCTTCCAAATCCTCATTCAACTAGGATGATATATTGTCTTCAATGCTGAAAAACAAAATATTAGCCGCAAAGCACATGACCTCTAGGAAATACCCCATCTTTGATATGTCTTCATATTTGTTGGACATAATGTGCTTGTTTCATGCATACTCAGAGATGGGTTAGGATTGGAAGCCAAGTGACCCTCCTATCCATGTTTACTACAAAATTATGTAGGAACAAAAATACCATTTTGAGTATTAGAAAATTTGTGACTAGTTCCTAATTCCCTTATTCCAACTAATATTCTACGCACTTGCACCTTGCATGTCAGACAAATACCATTTTTTCGTAGGTATAGTAGGAGAATGGTATCTACTTGAATAGGAAACATATATTATAGTCTATGGGGACAACAAATCCCCTCGTTTGCTTCCTAAATTTGTTCCTGACAAAATGATTTTGCAGGAGATATCCTACCAAACTGTGATACATGGACTAGGTGCAGCTCTGAATAGGGACAAGAAAATGATCTTGACACTATTGTCACTCTAGGTTGGTACCTATTATTTCAAGGATGTTAAGGAGTTTCAGGAAAAATTTGACACCTTAGCCACTTTTCACTTCGATGAGGAAAGGTTCCATAGGTATGACCCTAAAAAAATCATCAACACACACTGTCAAAACTACAGGTACTGGTGGAGTTATCAATTTGAAACCTGGGAGGAAGAAGAGATCAACCGAAGAGAAAAAACATATGATTAATTAATTTTTAGAAGGGAAAGTTCCCAACATGTAGGTAGAATACAAGATAAACAAAGAGCTAGAGTTGCAGAGGAGGAAAGAAGGAAGAGGTTAGAGGCAGAAAACAAATCGAAGGCTGAGGTTGAACAAAAAAATAAAGAAGAAGACGAAACAACAATGACAACAACCAATAAAAATAGGAAGGAGGAAGAAGAAGTGGAACGAAAGAGGAAAGAAGACGAAGAAAAGGTAGCAACAAAAGAGCAAAAGAAGAAGAAATAAGAAGAAGAACAGAGGAAGAGAGAAGAAGAGGTAGTCATAGCCGAGGAAAAACAAAGAAATAAAGAAATATTATGATGCATGAAATTGAGGAGCACAAGGAGAGAATAAGGACCCTGGAGAAAGAAGTGTGATTCTATAAGGAAGATAGAACTAGTGTCGAAGAATTGAGAAAAAGTGCTAAAGCCGTGACAAAAGAGCTCCACAGTCTACCCAAGGAAATGTATGATGGAATACAAATTTTCTAGAAGAAATCCTCCCAGATCATGGCATAAATAGACAAAAATCACACCAAGAACATGGAATTTATTGGAATCTGAGCAGGTCTGGACGAGATGAAGCAATGGGAGAAATACAATTCGAATGCCTCAGAAGTCTTTCCATGAATGACCAATTGGGAAGATGAAATAAACTACATTGTTGTTGATAACTTTCAACAAGTAGGGGGAAAGTTAGAAAAATAGTTAAAGAATTCACTTGGTATGTGTGATAAAATCCACAAGGTAGCCATCATCCTAACCATAAAATGTCATCTACCCCAAATTAGAGATCTAGTTCAGCCAAAACTAGATGAGGATGTTCAAGTAGAATTAGAGGAGAACATGCAAGCTAAATAAATGGTTGTCGAAACCCCCTTAGAGTAACTAACACCTTTATGGATGATCATCTCGCAAAGCCAACCATAGATCAAAATATGATTCAATATTTCATGGCCAACTTGAAAAGAGATATGAATACCTTTGCTCAAAACTCAACAACCCTCAAAGTTTGTTTAGAGGCCTTGCTATAGCACAAGATAATTTCTATCTCAAGTTATCATGAAGTGTGGGATACCTACAATTAGAGATAAAGACAAAGGAGAAGCATAGGATAAAATTTGAATTTGTATATTTCATGTTTTCTTTTTCATAAATTAGAAATAAATGGAATGTGGAAGGTGAAGATTTTGTAACTGTTTCTCAGGAATTCAATAAGTCCCAAGGAATAGTTACCAAACTCAACTATATAAACCAAAGAGTACCCATTTAGAAGGGGCTCTCCAACTTTGTGATTTTTTGGGAGAACTATTTTTTATGCAAATAATAACGAGAATCAAGACCATTTTTATAGAGATAAAATCAATGTTTCTTGATAGCTATTGGCTATGAATTAATTCCAACAAATGTCCATTTTTTATGAAACACTGTAAGATTACATTTTTCATGAATAGTATTTTCTTGTATGAATTGATGTCCTTTTAAAATATTTTATCTTCTCTTTTATTAATTTTCTAAGATGATGATTAGGTGGGAATAAATGATTTAACATCGTAGACTTTTGTTTGCATATATGTTTTTATGTACGTGTTCATGGTCTTTGTCCTTTTAACAATTATCTGAATAAAGGATCGTATGCAGGGATTGAAGGCATTCTTATCTGTTCATTCAATATATTTGTTTCTCCCAACTAGGATATGATAGAATAGATTTATTTTATTTATTTATCATAGTTTACATCTTCATACATTGAATTCCCTCATCCCATCAACCATTCACTCAACCCTTATACTAGTAATGGCATCCATCCTAGAATCCAGATGGGACTCCTATTGCAATCAATGTGAAGTATAGTTGGGACCTCATACTAGGGAGTGCCCCTATCTATTGAACGACATTTCACCCACATCAAAAAAAATTTGGTGCTAGAAGGAGGGTTGAAGTTGTATGGTTAGTATAACTATTCGATCTTCGCATGGCCAAACTTATGAGTCTAATTTCTTTCCTACGACATGGGATAATCCTAAGTTAGAGATTCCTTACGAGGATTCTTCCTCTACCCTTAACAGTCTAGTTATTGGAAGTCCTGAACATACACCCAAAACCTTGTATGTTGTTCCACACACTGAGATTAAAGAAATGTGAGGAATAACCCATTCCCTTGATAAGTATATTTGTCATTTTCTTGTAACATCGGTGCTACCTAGAAGATGGGTTACTTGCCAACCTATTACCTAGTCCAATTTTCTTGTCGACTCCATTAAGGATTTGTATGATTTTTCCTTACATGAGATACCAAAACCCTTAGAAAAAATACCTCATACTCCTCCAATATCCACTCCTTCCACCTCTGGTTATGAATCTAAAGAGGACACCAAAAGAAATCCCAATATGGTCGCTAATCAAAACCATGTTCTTTCATGGATGTCTCAAGGGGATTTCAACTTTCCAGGACTCATGCATGATTTTCCCAAATGACCATAAATGATTTTTCCCAGATCAAGTCATTTTCTCCCTAAGACAACACAAATAACTTCTACCTAGCATTCCATCTTATGAATGTCGAGCACAAAGATGCAGTTTGCAAGTTTTTTCCCTATATATTTTAGAATAAATCATCCATGTGGTATTATAATCTTATGGTTGGGTCCATAAGAAGTTGGGATGCATTTGAGAAATCCTTCCTTATCAAATTTGGAGAAGAAAAAACCATGGAAAACCCTCTTAAAAAATTAATCCCTATTTAAATGGAAAATAAGGAGAAAACAAAATATTTCAATCAATGTTTCACAACTATCCTCAATTTTTTTTATTTTGGCATTGTGCATGCTAAAGTATTGACTATAGAATAACACACTTCTTCCTTACATCCCTCCATATCTATGCTTGTCAAAAGAGATGGAAATAAAAATTTAGCAGAAAATTTTGAGGAGGAAAAGAATGTCGAAAAATAGATGATCTCTTTAGGCAGTAATTAGGGGATAAAATATAGTAAAACATCTCGTAAGGAGCCTTTGTTGTTGACCAAACCATTTGAAAAATATGAAAAAATTGTAAAGCGTGCTCAAACTAGTTAAAAATTATCCAATGAAGTGGTGGAATTGGAAAAGAAAGATGTCGAGGGGTCATATCACCATAAACCTTTCCGACCCTTTCACAAGAAACCAAATAATCAACCCAAGCCACCCGAGGCTTAAAATCTTAACCTCAACCTTGATGAGTTTTGTATGGATAAATTTGTTCATATCATCAAACCAACCACTCTGAGAAAAATTTCCCTCAGTGGATAGATTCTATGACTTTGGTTATCAAACAAATTTTGGAAAAACAATCTACTATTGATTACCATCCCCAAGACACAACCACCGAGGAAGGGGATAACATTGTTGAATCTACTCTATTCTTGTGGGGCTGGTCTTTATATTATGACGACGAAAAAGTAGAGGAATTATCCCTAGGAGACAATCAGGCTACTAAGATTGTTATAGAAGATTAAAACCTATGAAACAAAGGGCCTGTGTGAACTACCTCTCTTTGTTCTAAATATATTCTTTCTCCTAGAAAGATTACTCATCTTATTGCTATGCAGAAACAAAGCAATTCCTCTTAGACCAAATTTTCCCCAAGTCCTTCCCAACCAACCAAGACTACTGGCAATCCATTCATACACTCAATGTACTATAATGTCGTAGAAGATATGAAAAATACTAAGGTAAACATTTCATTTTTTTACATTCATTCCCTTATACAACAAATAGATTTGATTTTTAACACCTTCAATTCCTTACCCTCTCAACAGAAAACAACAACAGTTGTAGACAACACTTCTAAAACTGTTGAATCTAAAATGGAAGGAAAAAATGAAGTAAAATATAGTGTAAATTATGCAAGCATAGGATCAAATTATAGATCTCAGACCCCACCTTTCCTCCTCACATTTGAAAATTTTAATTTCAATGTGCATAATTGTTTTGTGGAATCTGACACTTCTTCCAATGCTATGCCATACTCTATTTTCAAAAGATAAATGTTGTACTAATAAAAACACAACTGAATATGAATCCTTGATTCAATATTTGAAGAAAGCCATTGATCTCAAGGTACGATGTTTAAAAGTTTTTGGTCATTTAGAAATCATCGCCAAAGAGGTAAAGAATTCCATACATTGCCTGTCTCCCCGTCTTAAATTCTATCAAAAAGAGGTTTGGAAAATTTTAAATTCTTTTCATGCATTTAATATCACTTCCATTCCATGATTTGAGAATTCCACTACTGAGACTTTAGCTAATGCAACATCTAGGTTCAACCCTAGAATAAGGGATTTACTATTGAAATGATTTCCAGGCCATCTGTACCAGACAACATCATGAACTAGAGTTATTCAATTATGATTCAAAGATAATGAAATTCCTCACCAATAATGATATATTTAAATATGTTGTGATTAATGATGAAAAAGGTCATCAAGAGTTGCAAAAACACTGTGATGAAGAGAATAAGATCAAGGGTAACTATGTCCCAAAGAATGTATTAAATTTAGAATAGATGTTTGATTTACAATCCAAATTTCAAAAAGAAACCAATCCCAAGACAAACAACTCTGCATTGATGCATTGCTTGGTAAATTTGGGAACCTCAGAGAAACCTAAGTTTATCAATTTAGGCACTTGTTGTTATGAAAATTAAAAATATACCTTCAATCAACTCTTCAATAAGTACAAGGATGTCTTTGCATGGACTTACAAAGATCAGAAGATGTATGACACCCAAATCATACGACATATTATTCCCATCAAGGATGGTATCAAGCCTTTTCAACATAAACTCAGGAAAATCATCCTACCCTAGAACCTCTTATTCAAAAGGAGTTGAATAAGTTATTGGATGTTTGAATAATCTTTAAGGTCTATCATTCAACTTGGGTATCCAATCTAGTGCCTATTATGAACAAATATAGGGAGATTAGAATTTGTGTATACTTATGAAAATTAAATCAGAGGTCCGACAAAGATAATTACTTTGTTCCCCCAATGGAACAAAAAATTTATATTGTCTTTACTAAACTATTTTTCAAGTTATAACCAAGTTCTCATAGTAGAACTAGACTGATTAAAGACCACTTTCTGCACAAAGTGGAGAAATTTTTCTTACCACAAAATGCCATTTGGTTTAATCAACATGGTAGAAACATTCCAAAGGGACATGGATATCTATTTTAAAGGTTTGAATGGTCAAATCAATGTGGTATATCTTGATGATTTGACAGTGTATTCCAAGAAAAGATCCGACCACCTACACCACCTGAAACATATTTTTGAAAGGTGTAGAAAATGCAGTGTATCCGTAAATCCTAAGAAGAGAATGTTTTTTGTTTCAGAAGGTAAACTACTTAGGATTTTCATCTCTAAATAAAGGGTTTGTTGATTTAGAGTGAACAAAATCCATCATGCAGATTCCTTTTCCCAACAACAAGAAATCGATGCAATCTTTTTTTGGAAAGATAAATTTTGTAAGAAGATTCATGTTGAACTTTGCAGAAATAGTCAAGCCCCTCTAACAGATGATAAAGAAATATGTGAAGTTCAAATGGATGTCTTTTGAAAGGGAAGCATTTGATAAAGTTTGGAGTGCGAACTACCCTTGTTTTTTATAATGCTACATATTTTTCCTCTTTAAAATTAACTAAGTTTTCTTTATATAAAGGAATTATTTTGAGGTATGCAACTAATTACTACCCTCAAGGAAATGGTGTAGTTGAATCTACCAATAAGAACTTGATTCGTATCCTAAAGTGAATTTCAATTGATCAACACAGAAATTGAAACAATGCCATACCAAATGCTCTATAGGTAGATAGGGTGACTCGAAAATCATCCTTAGGGACCTCCCCCTATTTCCTCGTTTATGGGAAATAAGACATCCTTCCACCTAATGTTTTCTTTCCTTCCCTCCAACTATCCTAGAAATCGCGTGGGAAAAAATTCTCAATCATTTAGAAGAGAGTAGAAACCCTAATTAAACTTGAGGAGGAAAGAGCTAAAGCCAAAACAAAGTTTTGAAATGGGACAAGCCACACAAAGACAAGGGAAACATTCTAAATTCCAACAGATGTGGCTTGGTCCCTTCTTGATTAAAGAATAGACTTGTCTAGGCACTTATAGATTGGAAAACCTTGAAGGAGAAGTAGACCTGCTTCTTGTCAATGGCCAAATCCTCAAGAAATACTTCAGATAGCTGTCTCTAGAAAAATAAACTATAAATAAATAATGGAGCTTGCTCCCCCTCCCCTTTCGTTTCTTGTTTTTCTAGATCTCTTAACTTCTTTCTTTTTGATTAGTTTTTTTTTTTTGGTTTGATTTTATGCTTAAAATTTTCCATTATGATCTCTCTCTCTCCCAAAATCCCCTGTTTGTATTCCTTCATAAACAAATAATTTGTTCTATCACTCTTTCTTATTATAAGTGTGGTTGCATACATTGAATCAAGGTTATGGAGGTTTGCTTCTGGCATTGAGAAAAGGCATTGTTTCTCCCTATATCCCTACTGTCACCTCAATCCAATATTCAAGGCTCATAATCTATAGAGGAACACTACTGAAGTGATAGGTGAGCATTCACATCTTTCATCTTGTTCAGGAATAGGTAACTGGTAACACTTAAAAGGATGTATACATTCACTCTGAAATAAATGGCTAATACTAGTACTAAGAAACATATGCAATTTTTTAGGGCATACTTCACAGGAAGGTAACTCATCCATAGGCAAATCTCACAAATAGGTGTCATCCTGCATGCCTTTAAAGGAAAACTGAAATCTCCCATCCACCTCCCTCTAAAATAAAAGAAAAAGGGAAGTATGTTTAAAGGTAAATGCTTGGGAAAGGAATTTCATATCATGCGAGACATGCAGGTACCTCTATCAGGGCTATGAATGCTCGCTAGCAGTGGAGAAAGGCTTGTGATGTTGGGTTTACTCTGTTAGGGATATGGATGCTCGCTGGAAGTAGAGCAACACCAAAGATATGTAATAATTGACTGGTATTTTGAGCATTCCTAATGCATGACTGCTTTGTGGTAGTGCACTTGTGTCTTGGGATAACTAGGCCCAAAAAAATAAAGCTATAATTAACATGCTCTAGAATGTGACCAAAAACCTCTTTAGACCAAGTATAGATTCTTACTCATATTTTCACAAACTTCAAGTTCAATGGGACCTACTAAGACTTTGTTTTGGTACTATTTGAAGTGAAACTCTTGATTTTTTGAATCATTTTTGTCTTAATAACATCTGATGCAAATATTCTTGACTCTGTCCTGTGTGTCACCAATTGTTTTGCCAAGAACAACACCTTCCCATAATTTTTTCTCTTCGCTTCTGAAACCATCACTTTAAGAGAAGAAATCCCCCCCCCTTCTTAAATTTTTTCCACTATAAATTTTTGAACATCTTTCTTATCAAATTTTGACACTTAAACTTCTTTTCCTTTTCACTAGACATGACCATTTGAGAAAATGAAGATCTTGATTGCTCGCTAATATATTGTGTGTCGATGAAGAATTTAGTTTTCCCACCGATACACCATTAGGGAATTCACTCTGATCACTGAGACATAGTACATTGGAAATGCATTCACATCTTGAGCGGACACCTTGTCTCTTCGAAGTGTTTCAAGCTTTCTCCCATCCTTAAAAAAATTTAAAAAATTTGGTCATTTTGAAATGCTTTCATCTTTTCGGCACTTTGGTGCAACATCCTCTTCTTTTTCTAATACGTCGGCAGAAGATTTCCATCTTCCGCCAACACAAAAAAGTCTCAATATCTCTTCACGTCACTGATACATATGCAAATGCTATCCCTTTCATATCGGAAAAATATTTCCATTTCCCACTGATACACTAATGACTCCAACTCTTTTCTTCATGCTTACACGCCCAAGCTTCGAGATCCCTTCTATTAGCTGATACAATGGTCAAATATTCATATACCTCGTCGATACACTGACAAGGAATTTTCTTTTCCTCATCGATACATTGTTCCCACCACAACTTGTGTTAGTGCCCATACAAAATATGATGTAACACAACATAAACAATGTACAACCATTTTCTTTGATTTTTGCATCAAACCTCACCTTTTTAACCCCAAATGACCTCATTTTTTTAGTCATTTTATGTCGTTTTCTCACTAAAATAGATAGTGGTGTCGATATGAGAACCCTAAATGTATTAATGGACATTCACTTGGAAATATCTGTTGGACGATTCTCACAAGATTAATCATGTAAATTTTGTTTAAAGAGGGAAAATCACTTGTAGAAGAAGCCAAACACGATATAAAACTACCACTTTTCCCACAACCATTTTGTAAACACATTTTACCCCCCCGTTAGAGTCTTATGGATTTAATTTAAAAAAATGAAAATGGGGGAAACCATCCTGCACCTTGTTCCTCTCTGCACCAAGCTAGTCTTTTCATGGCGTCGAGGATTTAGGGTATCATTGTGGCTCCATCGTAGGGCTCACTCCCCTTTATACGATTTCACTTTTTGTTGATTGTTCTTACTAGTTTGTGGATTCCATTTACCGTTTAGCTCCAGGTCAAAACGTTTTGGATAACACCCACTTCTGTGGATAAAATGTTTGCTACATGCTTTGGGTGATATGGTAAAAAATAATTTTTGTCATGTCCACCTAAAATCGCATGTGGATTATTTCCAAAGGAGATCGATTCTCAATTTGGTATATTCTCACTCAGTAACACATGAATTGTATGGTTGGACCTCGGGTTTCCTTATGGACAATGATTTCTTGAAAATTATGAATCAGGCATCCCCCTTCATCTATAATCACACAAGTTTCAGGCTCCTTCCCTTTGAATAATAACCAATGCTTTAGTTATAAAACAATGAATTATTTCATTCTTGGTGCTTAGAACACAATGACACTCCTCCCACATATCTACAAATCTAAATTTTTTGTAATAAGGGTATTTCTGAGCATTTTCTATATTTATCACTTATTGTTATATGAGCTAATATAAAAATCCTTATGTTGTGATAACATGTGTTTTGTGAAAGGTCTATCATGTCTACCTACAGGAGGGAGGCTAAGAAAGTTGATAAGACCCCTATTATTGAGATCTCTCCCAACAAAGAAGAAGAAGAATAATCCTAGATCGACAGGTCTCCAAGACCTATCTATAATGATACATAGTGTATTATTGAGAAAGACACATCTTTCAAATGGGGAGAGGTCTATCAAATGTTCAATAACCAAAATTTCCCCCAGTTGCCAGTGAAGGACCCCAACCTCGATGTATGCACAACTATCAAAAAAATGCAAGTTGCATAGGGTAGTGACTCATGCAACTATTTTTCCTTGTACATAATCCATCTCTCGGATTATTAAGCACACTTACATTGATAATAGACATATAATCATTGCATAGGGAAAACCTATTACTTCTTTCCATCCTTTGGTGATCATTGCTTGCTATCAATTGGTTGAAGGAGAGTTCACATTAGATGATGAAATAATGAAGGAATTACCTCACAAGCCCATGGACATCATGGAAATTTGGTGGTTTCCAGGAAAAAAGTTCAAGACCAAACCCTACGACGACTACCCTACAAATTTACTCAGGATTCCATACCAGTATGTGATGACCATGATATGCAGAATTTATGGAGAACCAGATGCACACAAATTAAAAATATCATGGGTGCCTCTCATCCATTACATAACCACTTCTAGATCCTCATTCAAATGAAATAGTATCTTATCTTCAACATTGGCACAAGCAATCTTAGCCTGTGATGACCCACCGTTTTATTTAATTTACAAGCGATCAAATAATCTTTCCAATTTGTCAAATTAACAAGAATAAAATATGAAGATGAATAAAACAGAATTACATTCAAATACACTAGAGATCGAATAAATCCTTCCAACTTGTCAAATTAATGAGAATAAAATATGAATACGAAAACACAAAATTTTATTTAGATACATAAACGATCAACTTAATCCTTCCAATTCATTGATTTAATAAATATAAATATAAACAAAAACAACAGATTTTAAATGATTATACAAGCGGTAAATTATATCCTTCCAATTCGTCAAATTAACAGGACTAATATATACATTGAAACGACATACTTTTTATATAAATACACAAGTTATTCTTCCAAACATTTTGGTGCAAAATTTACAATATATATAGTACAAGAAATTGATTTAACAATGAAATGTCGTGACCAAAATGTTGATACAAAATGGTGAAAGGTGTAATGGGTCCAGTGTCGCAGAGTTGAACCTAGCTCTGATACCACATATAATGACCTTATGATTTACTAAACATCATTCAATAAGTGCATACAATAATAATAACAATTTTTAAAATTTATGTTTAACTTAATATAACTTAATTATAGGTCAACTAAAATCATTTGATATAATCATGCAAAATATTATGTCAACGAAGTCACAATAATTTCACTTGTTAGAAACTCTTAAGGTTAAACCACCCATCTTACACAATTGTATCTTACCCCAAGCACAATGGAAATAATTAACAAAGATTTAAGAATTTAAGTCACTAAAAAGAAAACATAAAACCAATTCTCATTTTCTTTTTTATATAGCTAAAATTCAATCGTTTTATAACTACTAACAAAATTTACCATCCATTGATGTCTATATAATATTAATAATCCAACATCCTAAAATCCAAATTTATCATCGACCTTAATCCTACACTTGTCATTCCTTTTTATATATATATATATATATATATATATATATATATATATATATATATATATATATATAAAATGTTTCAAAGATTTATAACCTTAAACAATCAAGAAAGATCACCCTATAACTCTTCACTTTTAAAAAATAATTTGATTTCAACCTTGAGTTCTAACACTAATCAATCAATTTTTTTTCAATATCTATAATGTTTACATGATAAAGCAGCAAGGACATCTATGATTTATTAGGATCATGATGAAAGGAAATTGTCTCAATTTATATATATTCCTATTAACATAGATTAGTGTATATATAGTTAAAAATAAACAACTGATAATAATTTAATTCCAATCTTATCAGAACAATATCCTTATGCAAAACATAAGATATCTGAGCTCTCGTCCCTCTAATTGAGCTCTCGTCCCTCTAACTGATATCTTGAAAAGGGAGCCAATATCCAATGCACACTGCATACTTATACCTTAGAACCGAACGATGAATGTCTATAAAACCCGTATTCAACTGTACAACTTCTAAGGCAAGGACCACCGCCCGTCAGATTCAACTTTAAATTCCAAGGAAAAAAATATAGTTTAAAATAAATTTAAGAAGATAAGTCAACTACATGTACAAAACTAGCACAGCCACATGATTGTGGCTGATGAACGCCGAAAGGCTAATTCCATTTACATGAACCACTGCCATGTTAGTTGAAACGTCGCCGTGCTAGTTGAAACACTGCTGTGCTAGTTGAAAAGACGTCCAGCTTAACCACTGCGTCCAGCTACCATTGTCGTAGTTACCTTTGTGTCCAGCTACAAATACTTAATTTCAAGGAACGTGGCAATGCAGAGTTTTATACATATTAATTTTTTTTAATTAGTTAACCTGTCAATCAATGGTTAGAGAAGTAATTTCTTAATCATATTAAGTAAATGTAAAAAAGTAAATAAGGCAACGGAAGCATTCAGAAATGCAAGGAAGTTATGAGCATTAAATTTCATCCATTCATTAGAGAGTACAACTAAGAATATGCCAGCATCTTCAATTGTTAATCATAAGATTAGAATTTTAAATTAAAAGATGATTAATTGTGCCCATTGTCAATAGGTGTACGCCTTTCGGCGTAATAAAGAAAATCGAAAATATTATATTTTGCAGTAAATGATATATCTATTGAGCATCAATTGTTACAGGTAATGTGGTGATAGGTTACACCAGAGTTTAAATTATGAAGGCATATCTCTGGTGAGGATCTCAGGTGCCATAACTCGAATGTTGGACAAAATCGTGTACTCAGAATGGAATAATTTTAAGGAACAATCTCCAATATAACAACGACAAAAATACTCACTCAGAATTATTATAACATGAAATAATTATCAAATTTCCTTAATAGCAAGAACTCCAATATAACTAATATACATAGACAATACATATCCCATAGATGTATTCAGAAACTTAATTACTAAAATTAACATATAGAAATAAATCCTTTCAAATTCGTCAATTTAAAAAGGATAACATCTAAACCAACCCACCAAATTTTATTTAATTATACAAGAGATCAAATAATCTTTCCAATTTGTCAAATTAACAAGAATAAAATATGAAGACGAAAACAAAAAAATACATTCAAATACACCAGCGATCGAATAAATCCTTAACGAGAATAAAATATGAATACGAAAACACAAAATTTTATTTAGATACATAAGCAATCAATTAATCCTTCCAATTCATCGATTTAATAAAGATAAAATATAAACGAAAACAATAGATTTTAAATGATTATACAAGCGGTAAATTATATCCTTCCAATTCATCAAATTAACATGACTAATGTATACATGAAAACAACATAATTTTTATATAAATACACAAGCTATTCTTCCAAACATGGTGCAGAATTTACAATATATATGGTACAGGAAATTGATTTAGCAATGAAATACCGTGACCGAAATGTTGATACAACGCTGATGAGTTGCAACCCAGAAGTATGCGCAACGTGATTTCCTTCACCTGCTAGATCCAAGACTTTAACAGTACGTCCCAACCAATGCTAAGGGTACTCTTCTTCCCCCTTAGCCCTCCGAGCCGCAAAGGGACCACACAAAAAAACTGGATCTCAATAGCACAATCTTTCCCTCGCAAGGAGAGGCTTCCACCTCTTTCACAAGCTTGAACCCAACTCACACAAGTAAACTCAGTGAATCAAAATTTCACCAGCATTTCATTCATCCAACATTAGGGTCCTTTCTCTCTTCCTCACCATTTCTTTTATAGGAAAATTTACCTTGACACATGTCATCTCATGCACAATTAGCTAATTTTTAAAAATTAAATTAAAGATTATTCACCCACAACACATGTCACACTCTCCTCAAGTTGCACATGTTAAATCCCTTTTTAATTTAATAAATTAAGCATTTTCCCTCACACCCACAATTAGTTCCTATTTTTCCAACTAGTTGTCTCTTAGTTCCCCAATTCCTCTTTTATTGTGTCCCCTAACTAAATTTTAGTTTGAGTTTGATTAAGACTCTTTTCTTAGTTAGGATTTAGTGGTTAAATTCACTTAGGATACTATTCTAGGTTAACAACTCATTCTCTCATGAAATGATTTCTTTTTAATTAAAAATTCCTTTTTATTAATATCATGCACACATGTGCATATATCTTAAATTTATTCCTATTCTTCCTTTACTAATGTTTATTTATCCAAATTTCCTTAACCCCTTTAATTTTTTATTTAGTCAAACATCTTAGACTTAGACTCTTTGTTAGTTTTCTAGTTTGTAATTTAATAATAAATTGTATGCTATTTTTTAACAAAGTCTAAGCATTCTAGGCCTTCTAGAATTTTATTGACTCACAATTTTATTTACGCGATGTTCCCTTCAAGACGCACTTCCATGCTCTAAGGGTGCCACTCGCCATTGACTAGTTTGGAAGTTGTCCGACACTGAAAGTCAATACTTCACTTGTCGACCTTGTGTGAGACTAAGGGATTGCTGAGGAATAAGGCATCCTGCTTATTGCGCGCCCATCACTAATCCTCGTGAGTGACTATCTCAGTCCACCCTCACAACATCGTGAACCTATCAGAACAATGTAATTGTTAACCTTCAGTTCAGGTCATAGAGGGAGTGCTAGTAGGCTGTGATAGGGATGTTGCCACATCTCTCTCTCATCCACTTCGTATCTGTGTATAACCCCTTTACTCCTTATGTGAGTCATATTAGCAAGTGTCACCATTCTTGCATCCACTGACAAAGATAATGTCAATAATCATATACAAGAAGTCCATACTAAATCATCATCATATATATATGAGTATAAATTAAGTACACTTCCTAACTCAATCTAGAGTCCAAGGAAGTATGTCGATGCCATCGACATCCGCATCATGTCATGTTTCCCACACACCCAGGAAACCTCATCATAATACATGTCAATACTATACATCAAATATATAACATATGAATATCAATACTCAACATAACATAGCTCATAAACCAAGCATAATCATAATGTACCATGTTTTAACTGGATCACTTGCTTGCAAGTGTCCCCAAATAATAAGTCAGTATATAAAATGTGATCAGTAGAACTTCATCCTGAAGTTTGTACAATCTATCATTGAAAGCAATAAATGTAGTTGATGTTAATCTATATATCAAACTGTCAAAATAAATATGGAAACTGCTGACACATCTCATTATTTCTCATATGCATCCTCCCATGTAGCAGAGTGGGAACGATAATTGTCCCACTAGACCTTTAATTGATCGACTATTCGATGTTGTAGCTATTGAGTGTGATGGTCTAGAATGCGTATTGGATCCGCTATGAGAGAACCCTCGTCCAATAACTGCAAGGAACTCATGTCAATAACATGTGACGTTTATGAAATATAATGATGCAAGACTGAGACATGAAATACATCATGCATACACCTCAAAGAATCAGTTAGGCTAGTCAGTAAGCCATGGGTCCTTTCTTTTCCACAACTTTGAAAGGTCCCACAAACCATGGAGCGAGTTTAGCACCCATTCCAAACTTTATCGAACTCTTATGAGGCTTCACCCACACAAATAATTTATCACCTAACTCATAATTGCAGTATATACGATGCACATCTGCATAACTCTTTTTTTGGTTTTGTGCTTCTTTAATCATTTTCCTTATAGATTGCATTTGATCTTCCATTTCTTGGATCACTTCTGGTCCCACTAGGACCTTGTCCTCTAGTTGATCCAAACTCAAAGGTGTCCTACACTGTCGTTTGTAAAGAAACTCAAAAGGTACCATCTTTATCGTACTATGAGAACTGTTATTGTACGCAAACTGTAACAATGGTAAGAATTCTTCCCAACATTTATGTTGATCCATCACATACATTCGAAGCATATCCTCTAAAATTTTATTTGTTCTTTCTATTTTTCCATCTATTTGGGGGTGATATGTTGTACTAAAATTCAATTGTGTTCCCAAATCCTCTTGGAAACTAGTTCAAAATCATTCGGTGAATACCGATCCTTGATTGGATATTATCTTCCTTGATACACCATGCAATCTCACAATTTCATTAACAAAAATTCTAGCTATGTCTGGTGCTTGATACGTCGTATGAACCAGAATAACATGTGCACTCTTTATCAAAGTGTCGATCACTAGAAAAATAGAATCATGTCTCCTTGATGTCGGTGGCAATCCAACAATAAAATCCATCGAAATGACTTCCCATTTCGATTCAACAATCACATGTGGCTATAATAATCCCGCTGGATGTCTACGTTCAACCTTCACTTGCTGGCATTCAAGAAATTTCACCACATAATTAACTATATCAGCCTTCATTCCCTTCTAGAAGAATAAAGTTTTAAGGTCTTCCTTCATCTTTGTGACTCCAGGATGAGCCATATATACTGCTCGATGAACTTTTTTCAAAATCAAATTTCTTAATTCATCATGTGGTGGTATATAAGTTCTTCCATTATATCTTAGTAGTCCATCACTGTCCAATGAGAAACCTTCATACTTCGGTACTATCATGGTATTTTTTCCAATATTGTCCTTAACTTCCTTGTACCAATCATCATCAATCTATAACGCTAAATATTTTCTCAAAGATTCGTCTGTAGTGGTATTACTGAGAAAATGTGAGGTCTCCAAATCAACGCATCTGCTACTCTCTTAATTGTTCCTTTTATATACATGATCTCAAAATTGTATTCACTCAAAAGTTTTGACCAATGCCTTTGTTGCGTGTTCAAGTCGCTCTGAGTAAATATGCGCTGCAATCCACAATGATCAATTTTTAACTCAAATTTTCATCCAATAAGGTATTTTCTCCAAACTCTCAAGGCATAAACAATTTCTAACAATTCCAAGTCATGCGTAGCATAATTCTCTTTGTGATTTCTTAGCTTTCTTGAAACGTATGCGATGACTCGACCATCTTGCATTAATACTCTGCCCAATCCTTCCTTGGATGCGTCCATGCATACTACAATTCCTTGTCCATATCCATAACTTTCAATATATATGTTGTCGTTAATAATTCCTTAAGTTTCTGAAATGCTTCTACTCATTTATCTCTCCATACAATTTTTTCATTCTTCTTCTGTAATTCTGTAATTGGATTTTCTATCTTTGAAAATCCTTCGACAGTAACCTTCTAATCCCATAAAACTATGTACTTCCTGCACATTTGTCGGTCCTGGCCATTCCATAATGGCCTCAACTTTCACTGGATCCACAATGATACCTTCTCCAGAGATAATATGTCTCAAATAATGAATCTTTGTCTGATAAACCGAACATTTCGACAGCTTCCCGTATAACTTGTTTTCTCTTAAACACTGCAACACTAATCTCAGGTGTTCGTCATGCTCCTCTCTCGTCCAAGAGTAAATCAATATATCATCAATAAATACTTGTACGAACTTAACCAAATACTCATAGAATACCCCATTCATTAAACTCATGAATACACCTGGGTATTCGTCAATCCAAACAATAATACAGTAAATTCATAATGTTTGAATCTTGTCTTAAATGTTGTTTTAGGAATATCTTCCTCTTTAATTAGAAAATTATGGTATCCTTATCTCAATTCAATGTTTGAAAATACCATCACTTCGTTCATTTGATCAAATAAGTCATCTATTCTTGGTAACAGGTACTGGTTTTTTATCGTTGCTTTGTTTAATTGAGTATAGTCAATGAAAAGCCTCCACGATCCATCCTTATTTCTTACAAAAACAACTGGTGCACCCCACAGTGATACGGTTGGACGTATACGTCCAAAATCCAACAACCCTTTCAATTTCATGTTTAAATCTTGCAATTTGTCCCGCACCCCAATGTCTTCTCATCCTCCGTCCTCTAACCATGATACCTGGATGGAAAAATTTCAGATTGTATTAGCAATACATATTTAACTATTGATATAAAACAATGGAAGGCGTAATGGGTCTGGTGTCATAGATTTGAACCCGCTCTGAAGACTGATACCACATGTAACAACCCTATGGTTTACTAAACATCATTCAGTAAGTGCATGCATACACTAATGATAGAAATTTAAAAATATTAAATTAAATATTATTCACCCACAACACATGTCACACTCTCCCCAAGTTGCACATGTTAAATCCCTTTTTAATTTAATCAATGAAGCATTTTCCCTCACACCCACAATCAATTCCTATTTTTCCTCCTAATTGTCTCTTAGTTCCCCAATCCCTCTTTTACTATGTCCCCTAACTAAATTTAAGTTTGAGTTTGATTAAGACTCTTTTCTTAGTTACGATTTAGTGGTTTAATTCACTTAGGATACTACTCTAGGTTAACAACCTATTCTCTCATGGAATGATTTTTTTTTAATTAAAAATTCCTTTTTATTAATATCATGCACACATGTGCATATATCTTAAATTTATTCCTATTCTTCCTTATTAATGTTTTTTTAGCCAAATTCCCTTAACCCCTTTAATGTTTTTTTTATTCAAACATCTTAGGCTTAGACTCTCTGTTAGTTTTCTAGTTTATAATTCAATAATAAATTGTATGCTCTTTTCTAACAAAGTCTAAGCATTTATTTTATTTTCTAGGCATTCTAGATTTTTATTGACTCACAATTTTATTTACACGACGTGCCCTTCAAGACTCACTTTTGTGCTCCAAGGG
>JASDQU010735679.1:199137-212459 GCA_032191745.1 Picea mariana
AAAAATAAATGTATTCCATTGTGAAATCCTGTCTTCAATGGAAGCATTACATTCTGGTAAAGGAGACAATCATCCACACTGATCACAAGCCTCTGCATTTCATACAGACATAGAGGAAGTTGTAGAACGATTTCCATAAAAAGTGGTCCACATACCTACAACATTTCCATCTCAACATCAAGTATAAAACAAGGAGAAAAAATCGTGTCGCTGACTTCCTTAGCCATCCTCCCATTGTTGCACTCACCAAAATACTTCATTCCTGTGGGCATGAGGCATCTGAGTGGACCCAACTTTATCAACGTGACCCTGAATTCACCACCACCTATCAACTCTTGGGTACATGAGAGAATGTCACCGATTTTCACATCCAAGATGGAATGTTATGCCATCTGGGCCACCTTTGTGTTCCCACAATTGAGCATGCAAAACTGATTTGGGAGGCTCACTACAGTCAGATGGCAAGACATTTTGGCGTGGAGAAAACTATGGTCGTTCTACAAAAACATTTTTATTGGCCAAAACTTCGCCAAGACATCAACAAGTATATTATATCTTGCACTTCTTGTTCCATTTCCAAGAAAACCATCAAGAAGCAAGGCTTATACATTCCTATTCCTACTCTCGAGAGGCCTTGGGAATCTATCTCGATGGATTACATGATTGGCCTTTCATCCACTAAGCACAACAATGATTGTGTATTTGTGGTGGTTGATCATTTTTCGAATATGGACATTATCACACCTTGAAATAAGATCATCATAACGATAGATAATGCCAAGCTCTTCTTCGAACGGGTGTGGGTCCATTTTGGGATACCATAGATCATCACATTAGATCGAGACAATATGTTCCTCAACACATTTTGGTCGAGTCTTTGGTCACTGTTGGACACCAAGCTCACTAAATAATTTTCTTTCCACCCCCAAACCAATGGCCAAACATAGGTCATCAATCGAATGATTGTGCAAAGCCTTTGCATGTACAACTCTAAGCATCTATGTACATGGGATGAGAATCTTCCCTATGTTCAACACAACTACAACAGGTCTCTCCATAACTCCACCAACCATATCCCATTTAAGGTGGGGCTGGGATTCCAACCCCTAGGTCCCATTGATGTTGCACTACCTCTTGTAACCACACAGGCAGAATATTCCGATGTTCAGTCTAAGGTGACAAAGCCAACAAATTCATTGAGCGGATTCAACACATCCGCCAACAGGTCCATGAGATTTTGCAGAAAGCCAATGCTAAGTACAAGCAATGCCATGATCAACACCGGGTACCACACTAGTTTCAAGTGGGAGAGAAGGTCTGGTTACATTTACAGAAAGAGAGCCTTACAGGGCCCCATCTAATGCTCCACCCACTTCTATATGGGCCTTACACTATCACCAAGGCTATGGATAGCAATGCTTTTTAGCTCAACAATCCACCTTTCCTTGGCTTGCACCCAATGTTCAATGTGGACCTCCTTCGACCATATTTTCCATCATTATTGGACACCTCAGAGATCGCAGAACAATTGACACCAATAGAGCTCAACCCTGACTATATGGAACATGCATCAATTAATCATATAGTGGACACACAGTTCAAGGGCACTCACCAACAGAGGATCCAACTTTATCAGGTTATCAAGGCAGGGCAACTCCTACACCAAGGCAAGTGGCTCACCTGGGGACAAATTCAACAAACTTTTCCTCACCTGATGGGGGCACTCAACGAAATCTATACCATTTCTTTCTAAAGGGGAGGATTGATCCAAGTGGATATTGGTGGCCACCCACCTATTCCAACTGGCTCCTCTTGACAATTTTTAGTTCAACACATTTTTCTGTAATTCTTTGTAATTGTGGGTTCTACACTTCTGGGGCTATCTAAATCCCTACACAGCTTCCAGGTGGATATTGGTGTCTTCCCACCTAATCCAACTAGCTTATTTTGGAAATTTTCATGCCAGTACATCTTTCTGTACTTCCAGGGCCATTTTGGGGCCTTAAATAGTGGTTTTTTTGGCTTGCCACAATCAAACTATAAATAGAGTCAGATTTTAATGGAATAATGTGTATTTCTTGAAATAATCTTTCCAATGGGCTATCACGTGCCTAAAAAGGAGGCCGTATGAAAAATTTATGACCCCGGGAAGTTGAAGTACCAACTTACCCATTGGGGCCCACATAAATTTTGGTGTTTCATCTCCTAGGGTTAGGTTTTTGGATGTCTAGGGTTTTGGAATTCATGAGTAATGTTAAAAAGGCCTCTAGAGCCTCATTGTAATCATTCTGCTCAGACGGATGCGCATGGAAACCACATCTCTTCTTAGAGATAACTACCACCATTCGAGCAAGTTGTTTTTAGTTCTGCAGTTTCACAATTTCAACCTATTTTATTTATTCAATAGAAGTTATTGTTCATTGGATATCTATAATTTTTCTCTATATCTCTGTGTTATTGTATTCAGTCTAGTATTCCTTTCGTTCCACTCAAAAATATGTATCATGGAGTGGCTCTGCGCTCGGTTACAAGGAAGACCTATAGTGGAGAATATTATAGATGATCCCCTGACGATCACTTTAACCAGTGTAGCTTTTAGACATGCATTAGAGAAAAATTTAAAGAATATTGTGTAGGAAATCAAGGAGTACAAGGAGAGAATAAGGACCCTGGAGGAATAAGTGTGATTCTATAAGGAATACATAATGAGTGTCCAAGAATTCAGAATAAGTGTTGAAGTAGTGAGAAAAGATCTCCACAGTCTAGCCAAGGAACTGCATGATGGAATACAATTTTTCTTGAAGAAATCCTGCCAGATCATGATACAAATAGACAAAGATCATACCAAGAACATGGAATTTATTAGAATTCGAGAAGGTCTAGACGAGATGAAGCATTGGGAAGAAGACAATCTAAATGCCTCAGAAGTCTTGCCACAAATGACTAACTGGGAAGGCAAGCTAAACTACATTGCTCTTGCAAATTTTCAGTAAGCAGGGGAAAATTTAGAAAATGATTTAAAGAATTCACTTGGCATATGTGATAAACTCCACAAGGAAACCATTATCCTGACCATAAATGTCATCTACCCCAAATTGGAGAGTTGGGTAAGCCAAAACCAGATGAGCAGGTTTAACCATAATTAGAGGAGAACATGCATGTTAGAGAAATGGTTATTGGAACCCCACTTAGAGTAACCATCCCCTTGATGGATGATCATCTTGTAAATCCAACGAGACCTCAAAATATGATTCAAGATTTCATTGCCAACTTGAAAAGAGATATGAAGACCCTTGCTAAAAAATTAGGAGCCCACATAATCACTTTAGAGGCCTTGCTATACTACAGGATAATCTCTATCTCAGGTTATCGTGAAGCGCGGGCTTCCTACATTAGAGATAAAGGAAAAGGAGAATCATAAGATACAATTTGAATTTTTATATTTCATGTTTTATTTTTCATAAATTAGAAAGAAGTGAAATGTGGAATTTGAAGAGTTTGTAACTGTTTCTTCAGAATTCAAGAAGTCCCAATGAATAGTTACCAAAATCAGCTATATAAGCCAAAGAGTATCCATTTAGAAGGGGCTCTCCAACTTTGTAATTTTTTGGGAGAACTATTTTTTCTGAAAGTAATAGTGAGAATCCCATAGGGTCATTTTGATGGAGAGAAAAGCAATGCTTCCTGATAGTTATTGGTTGTGAACTACTTCCAACAAATGCCCAGTTATTGTGAAATGCTTTAAGATTACATTTTTCACGAATAAACTTTTCTTGTATGAATGTATGTCGTTTTATAGTATTTGCTCTTCTCTTTTATTAATGTTTTGAGATGATGAATAAGTGAACATAAATGAGTTAAAGCAACATAATTTTCTTTACATATATTTGTTTATGTATGTGTTAACAATTTTTGTCCTTTTAACAACTATCTAAATAAAAATCATATGCAGAATTGAACATTCTTATATGTTCATTCATTATATTCATTACTCCTTGATAATTCCATCGTACATACTCAACCCTCATATTAATACTCGTATCCTAACCATAATCAGTTGAGACTCTTATTCCAAACAATGTAAAGTATAATTAAGATCTCAATATCCAAACAATGTGAAGTATAATTAAGATCTCATATTGAGAGTACCCTTCCTTTTGAAGACAATTTCAATCGTATCAACAAATACTCACAAATAATTAAAAATAAATAATATTAAATTCACAAATAATTAAAAATAAATAATATTAAATTCATAAATAAATTGACGAAGACAAATAAAACTACAAAACAAAATCCTTAAACCAAACATAATTGAAATTTACATTACACAGCATATTAAGTACATTATTTTTTAAATATAGTTTTTTTCTTACTTTTGACAAAATGTTGTTGGCTTCATGTCAATACCATTATAAAGTATTTGAGATGGCCTTAAACCAAGCATACTTGGAATTTGCATTACACAACATATTAAGTAAATTATTTTTTAAATGTAGATTTTCTAAATTTTGATAAATGTTGTTGGTTTCATGTCAATGCCATTGTTGGTTTCATGTTAATGCCATTATAAAGTATTTGAGATGGAGGGAGAGACATTCATATCCTTATTATTTAGGGTTTATGATAATAAAACATTATATATATATATATATATATATATATATATATATATATATATATATATAAAATTGAAAATTCTAACTTAAAGAGTTCATTTAATATATATATTTTTTTATGTAAATAGAAAATAAAATTTAAATAAATTGATTTAATGAATAAAAATTAAACAATAATAAAAAAAATTAGTAAAAATTAAGAAATTGCTTATCAAAATTGCACAAATATATTTTCAGCTTTCAACTCACATATTAGACACATTCTCAACCTCAATATTTTAATTTATAATTTTTCCTTCTAATTCAAATTTCATGAGAAACATTAACAAGTGTGTACACACTCACACATACATATTGCGTGAGTTTTAACTTAAGTGGGAAATCATAAAGTGTGAGATGCTTATAAAAGGAAAGTAATGGGAAAGTAATAAAATCTGTGTTAGGAAATTTTCTAGATGTTGATGTTGGTGATATCTTCTCTAACATCATCCTTTAAAAATATTCAAATTAAACAAAAACATTCAAAGTGACTATAAAATTTTAACACTTCCCTTTAAATGGAATCTTTAGGAGTGGCACACACATGCTTATAAGGTTTGACACATCAAAAAAGGATTTTCTTACCCAAAACAAATTTTATGGCTAAAATATAGGTGCTTAGACAACAAATGAACTACTTCGAATGCACATGAGCTATATTGCATTGAGACCTAGATTGAGAAATAAGTCTTCCAAATAAAATCTTTGGCCGAAAAGTAGAATATAAGCACAATTCAAAGATTGGACACACCAAGGAAGGATATCCTCACCCAAAACACCAAAACATGTTTCTAAGCCTGCATGGTCCCTTAAAGATTTAATTCTAAACATAAAGGACATGAACATGCATAAATGAAATGAACACGAACTTTGAATATGAGACAAGCCCTTTATAATGAATATTTGGCTGGGCAATGTAATATATGTCAATGTCTTCAAGTTTGTAACATATTCAAGATGTGCTTCTTCTAAAAAAATTATATATAGTAAATCCAAAAATGTGAACATGGTTAATGAGAGAGTGAAAGAATGTAATATTCCAGATATAAAATAGTACGCAGAACATAAATAATTAGCTAGAAATGGAAGATAAACAATGATATAACTAGAACAACATCACCATAATACCAAAATAATATCAGAATAACACCAGAAAGAACACTTTGATTACTGAGAGCAATGTTCACTTGCCTCTTCGAGGGGACAACCTCCAGCAGAGAAGAGCTCTATTACAATAATATCCAAGACAAAACTTCTCATACCCTTTATTCCTATTTATACTATATCTATCTATCCAAAAGAACAATCTAGAGGAAGATCCTTCTAGAAGCGGAAGCTTCTATTAGGTCTTCTTACATTTGACTTATTCCTCCTTATTGCCAGGCCTTATTAATATTGACCTTTATTACATGGAAATATATTATTCTACCCACTTGAGGGGTTAGGTAGGTTAGGTCCCTAACATGACCTCCCCCTTAGAATCAGCCTTGTCCTCAAGGCTTGAGATGAGGAAATTGTTGCAGAATGTTAGCGGGCTCCCAGGTGGCATCTGCTGGAGTTGTATCTTTCCATTGAACTAACACTTCCTTGATGGTACATTGATGAAGATGACGCTCTCGTTGGTCCAAAACTTCTTGTGGCTGCAACCAGATGGATCCTTCTTCATCTAAATCGGGAAGGTTGGTTTGAGTTTGGAACTTAGTTCCAATCACCTTCTTTAAGCAAGAGACATGAAAAACAAGATGGAGCTTAGAATGATTGGGTAAAGCTAATTGATAGGCCACCTTCCCAACGCGCTTTAGAACTGTATAAGGACCATAAAATTTGGGTGCCAGTTTCTGACAATGTTCGGCCTTGAGTGAAGTTTGCTTATAAGGTTGCAACCAAAGAAATACCTTGTCTTCTTCAACAAATTGTTGTTCTAAGTGAACTTGACCGGCTTGTGCTTCATGCGATTCTGAACCATGACCAAATTCTCTTTGAGGGTATGGAGAATAGCCTCACGAACTGTAAGTGTTTGGTCAACTGCTTGGACCTTCGATACACCTAGCATGTAGGAGAGAACTGAAGGTGGCTTTTGGCCATATACAACTTCAAAAGGAGTCATGCGAGTACCTGTATGGTAAGAAGTGTTGTACCACCATTTAACTAATGGTAACCATTGAGCCCATTGATTTTTCCTTTCAGAGCCAAAACACCTCAAATAAGTCTCCAAACACTTAATGATGACTTCAGTTTGACCATAAGTTTGGGGATGATAGGCAGTGCTGAGATGAAATTGGGTGCCCTAGAGTCTGAACAATTCTTGCCAAAAATTGCTGGTGAAAGTTGGATCTTGATAAAAAAATATAGAATGAGGCATGCCATGAAGCTTGAAGATATGATCCATGAAAAGTTGAGCTACAATTGATGTTGTAAATGGGTGTTGAAGAGCACATAAATGAACATACTTGGAAAGACGATCCACAACCACCATGATGATGGAATTATTTTTTGATTTAGGTAATCCCACAATAAAATCCATAGGGATGTCCCTCCAAATAGTAGGTGGAATCGGAAGAGGTTGGAGTGTGCCAGGAGGTTTGATGGTTTCTCCTTTTTTGCATTGACAAACATCACATTCTGCTACAAAAGTGAGAACGTCCTTTTTCATACCTGTTGGTGTACAAATATGTTCAATATATATCTTACACTCATTTAAATGTCAATCCGGGGTTCGTAATCAAAAGAGTTGTTACACTATATGTGCTGAGAACAGGTAACCTACCTAAGTCTGTTGTATATAGGAAATAATTAATAACATAAAAACTCTGTTTCTAAGATTTCTAAATACTTCAAATATCTTTGAACTTAGAAGAGAAAACTGATAATGAAACTTAAACAAGCAACCAATCAAAGAGATGCTATCCTAAAGAAACAAGTCTGTTCATTTCAGGCTCATGACTTAAAGGGATGAACTTAAGAAGCTGGTCTCCTATAGAAATCAAAATAGTAAATAGCAATCAACTCCAATCACTCTTGAAATCAAAACCAACTCCAGCTTCATGTGATTCAAACAAACCAACACAAGGAATATTCAGTATAACTGAGAGACTTCATTACAGAGCATGAAGATGAGGTATAAAGTCTTCTGGTTCCTTGATATACTAAATCTACTGCAATCATAAACTCAAGATATCAGTCCCACGCTTCAAATAGTTAAATGGCCATCTTCAACATTTGAGAATGAAATATCTATTCAATCTAGCACCTGATTATTCACACCAATCCAAAATGATTAACTCAATGCTGAACTTTGAAAATAAATTAAAGATCAATCACACACACACTGCTATAAAATATCCACACAAACACACAGAACGTATACAAGGAGGTTTACCTTAGTTGGGGTGGTGGGCCCTTGCCGAACCAACAAAGAACCTCTTAAGAAAGTAACAAACTAAAGATTTTCACTCACATTCAAGAATTGACCTAAAAGATCTTTTGCATTAATTCAAATGGTAAATTGGATCAACAGTCTTTTACTTCATACATAAAAATGATAGGTATCGTCTAGTTTTGATAGCATACTTCGCTACATGCCTTATTATCCACTCCCTATACAAAATTCCTTATATAAGGTAAGTTGATACTATCAATATCTGTAGATAAGAATTACACAGTTTGAGAGATTTTACAATTGATATTTACATCGAATTTCTAGGAATCGATTCCATCCTCATGACATGAAGTGCATGAGCGATAGAGTCTCTCGTATTTTGGAAAACTGATTTGGGGAGATTCTATTCAACTGCCCTCTCGAAATATTCACCACCCTACTGATCCAACTGGCACATTCTGGAAATAGAGGTTTTGGTACCGGAATGGACGCAGAGAAGACAGTGCCGGAATGGATACGGAACATAGTACCGGATCAAAACTGCCTTGGGTACCGGAATAGCTTTGGTGTCAGATTGCACGATGTCTGGTAGTACCGGAATATCACAAGTACCAGATAGGCTACTCATGAGTCAAACTATTAGGACTATACAAAATAGAACACTTTAATTGAATTAATTCAAGAAAGTTAAACAAAACATGCTTTAAATCATCAATTACCTCTTGTGAACATGAACACGGTCATTAGGTATGTGTGTGGGAGGAAAACAATCAAGTATAGGCTCATAGCATAGGAAAAAAGGCTTAGATACAAGGTAAGATAGGGCATTATATATGTCAAAAGAAGGACTCAACATTTCCCCCATGCTGAAGGTGTTGCATGCCCTCATGCAACATTATCAAAAATTCTGCAAAATTGGATCCTTCTCTTTTATTTCTCAGGTTGCAGGATGTTAAAACCAGAAACTTCACTCCTCAATTCCTTCTTGATCACCCTAGTGTACTGGATCAATTGTAGGACCTTGTTGAGTTTTTAAGAGACCTCTGCATGTTATTCCTCCAATTGTGCATTCTCTGCCTTGATATGCCTGTCCAATACCTTGTACTCTTCAACTTCTTGCTTCAGCCTCTCAACCTCTGCTGTCAATTTTTCATTTGCTTAGGGACTTGTCTGGGCTAGGTGTGATTTCTTCCTTATTCACCTCCTCTCAGGCTTATTTTTATTTTCTCAAACCCCTCAACGTCTCTGTTACCAACCCTTCTGTCTCACTTATTGTTGTAACCCCACAACCACTTCCTCTTTCTGGAGAACTTGGAATATCCATGGGTTTCCCTTAAAGAGAAGGTATATTTGGAACTATCGCTTGTTTGGCCATGCTTCTAGTGGTCCTTCATGTGGGCAACAATACTTTCTTATATTTGCTGACAGGGGAAGGATTTTCCTCAAACAAGTTTCTTTTATTCATCTTAACACCGGTCATGGGCCTGGCCACCTTTTTCTTCTGTGTTGATTTGATCCCCATCTTAAGGTCTTGAGTTGTGAATTCTGGGGTTTGCTTCTGTTGACCAGCCTGTATTTCTACCCTGGAAGATCAAGGCATAGGTTCTTGAATTTTTTCCTTCTCTCTTTCGGGTTTCTTTTTATTTCCACTTGTCACCTTAGCAGTTTCTTTCAATTCACCAACCAGTTTTTGGGAAGACCGGATAATTCCCTCCGGAATATTTTTCAATTCTTTAGGGGATTCCAGAGGGGGTTTGACAGTTTCCTTACATAAAATCTCCTATTGATCTGTTTCCTCTTTCTTTCATGTCTTACTCCGTGATAGTTGGTCTTTAGGATGCAGGACTGAGCTAGACTGTGTAGACCTTTTCTTGCGTTGTAAATTGAGGTCAGGGGTCTTCTCTACTTGGCTGGCTGGTTCTAATGACACCTCCATGGTTGCTTCAGGAATGTTGTCTAATCGACCTCCTAGTTCCAAGTCTTCCTTTTGTCTTTTATCCTTTTGACTCGAGGTAGGGCTCATTTTCTGGGATTGGGTGGCTTTCCTCTTCCTCGATGTAGTAGATTCCCCTACGACAAACTTTTATGTCACTGATTTCTCAATGGGTTGAGATGAGCTAGGCGTAATAGTGCCTACTTTACTTCCTGATTTCATTCTTCTTTCTTTCTTTTCCTTTCTGCTTGAACCCTCATTGTGTATCCCTTCCTCGTGTATCTCAATAGATTTGGATATTCCTTGAGCAAAATTCTGTTGGAGTAATTATTTCCAACTACCTCCTTGTGTCCTTAAGGCATGAACAACCAAAAGTTTGATTAAGCCATGGTGATGAAGGCTAGTTTTTGGTTTCTTGGAAAATGACCTCACCCCTCTCGCCATCTTCTTTAAACTCATCCATAGGAAGTGGGGAAAATTAATTTGTGATCCTCCCTTGAAATGTGATAAAAGCTTCAAATGATAAATGAATGTCACTGCATACCTTCCTTCACAGGTGAGGAATTAAAATAGACTTATGAGCATTGTCCAATATTCGTCTTTGACGTAGCTTCATGGGATGCCCTTAGTCCAATCGGGGTCTTGATGTTCTGATTTGAGGAATTTCTAATAGAGTTTCCTGTCAATGATCACCCTCTTGAAGTATTCTTCTCCAGTCATGGGGAGACCTGTAGCTTCTGATATCATGGCTTTTGTAATTGTTATCTTTATGTCTCCAAACTGCACACTTCTTCCATCATATGTCTATGCGAAGGCAAGAGAAATTCCCTCGTGATGGCCTTTAAACTTCTCTAAAAATGGCACCCACCCTGCCTGTTCATATTTCTCCTTGTAAGCCTGATATTATGCTATTTCCTTGTATAATTGAAATATGGGCTCATGCTTGTCGACCCCCATGCTATCTTAAACAATTCTCTCGGGCGGATGAGGCATAGACAGAGGCTCGAGGGTTGAGTACAAGATAAATGTAGGATGTGATAGAGTACCGGACGGGGAAAAATATGAAAGGGATACGAAGGCACGAGATGTCTGTAGATGGTGTGACAACAACGGTAAATAATGCTCATCTGGATGGAAGATATTGTATATAATGCTCATTTGTTTAAGTTATTTAACACTCAATGGTAAATAACAAAAGTGAACATTATGCCAGAAAGAACTTGGGAAGCTATAGGGAATCCTACTAGGATCCCTTCATTAAGAGGAATAGGGTTATTCAGAGGGAAACTGGTAAAACCTATGTGGGAGGCTCACTCAGATACCTATGAATGTCAATGGAACTTTGACAGAAGAATATTTTGAGATTATCAAATTTATTGAGGACAACACCCCATTTACTATGTTACTTGGAAAACCTTGGATTGAAAGAGATCAAGCTAGAAAGAAGGAAGAAGAATAAGGAAGAAGAATAAGTCTTAGAACAATAGAGACAAGAGTTAAAAGATTTCATGACCAGAAGGATCGCGCAGTTGATTGAAGAATAGGAGAACATATCGAATCTATTTGACACTAGAAGCCCAGATGTCAAAACTGCAAGAACATCAGAGGACTCACAGAAGATTGAAGTATCTGTCTCAGATATAGAAGAAGTATTTCCCCTGAGTCTTAGGAGATAATATTAGCAGCGCGAAGTGCCTATGCCCAAGGAAAATAAGAATCAGACTGGGAAGAGAATCACCGAGATGAAGCTCACTGGGAAAAAGGCTAGGAAGCTAAGTAAAAAGAGAGCTAATATCGATAGGTTACAGAAGATTCCAGAGGGAGCCTCACAGAAGAAAAACTTGCAGAATTTGAACTTCGTCGAGATATCATAACAACAACATAGGAAAATTCGCCATGGCGAAGCAATATAGCCGTTAGAGGCTGATATATCTGTTTGAATACCGCTCCGAACAGATCAAAAAGAATTGATGGCTCATCACCAGACCATTGGACCACACCATAATGGACAGAACACGAATTAATGAGGCCCATACCCATTGCAAATCAAATCGTTGCCAAGATTGCCTATATATCTCATCGTGCCATGCCCGAAGAACACTTTTGCCAACTGAGAATTTGAAGCCCCCAGACTAGAAAGTGTATACAGTGATCATCGTGCCCTTGTTGCTCATTCCTGTGCAATGTCTAAGATCATTGTGACCCATATGTTAACCTTGAGTGTGTATGTCCAAAGATCTTAACGCACTTGAAGAATTTGCGAAGGAAGTACTCGCTGATCTCAGGACCAAGAAAATCATGTCGGAAGGAAGGATGTATGTAGGCGTGCAAGCATCATCAACATGAGGAGTCAAAGCTTCTCCATTGACTTCCCACAGAGCAAGAACTTCCAGAATCACAACGGAGATGAGAACGAAGCACAGATACGATATTGCTAATGCCAAGCTGATTCTAAGCATTCTACCTACCTACCTACCCCCTCTAAGCAGCGCCATCAACCGAGACAGTGTGCCTCGAGATTTTGACTATGCTTTGATCACAGCGTACCTCCCAAAAGAGATATGCGCAATTCGAGCCGAGCAGGATAATCTCACAACATTAAAGTTTCGTGACTTCAACCTTGGAAACAGGAAGGCTTACAGCATGCTCTCCCCACATAAGTATCTGACCAAAACTAAAGGCAAGAATTCAAAGAGTATCCCGCAGCCATGGACCTAGAACCTTGCAT
Source organism: Picea mariana (assembly GCA_032191745.1). Taxonomy (NCBI): domain Eukaryota; kingdom Viridiplantae; phylum Streptophyta; class Pinopsida; order Pinales; family Pinaceae; genus Picea; species Picea mariana. The sequence goes on from JASDQU010735679.1 coordinate 211,836, forward strand.
AGTCCACACTGCTTAATGTGATGAAGATCCCACGTTGCGGCTGACACCAGGAAGTAAACACATGCGTGAAACTGCTTTTATCCTGCTACCACAGAGGTTACTTATGGTTGAACCATCGCATCACTGTGGATCTGACCTTGATCAATCGGATCACAGGGCTGAGCATGCAGGGCCCTGAACCAAAGGATTTTTACCCTGGAAAGACCTTAGACCGAGCATTAGCACAGAGAATCAAAGAGACTTATGGAGATGTCAAGAAGGGAATGTGAGGTTACAAGGTAACCTTTATCCAGAATGACACAGTGTGCTTCACATGTCAGCTGATCACAGGCAAGCTAGTTTGAAAGAACAGACCCACCCAAGTGACCGGATCAGTTGTTGACCTCGCCAGGAAGTGCGCTGAAGGAATTCAGATGAATTGGGTGCAATAAATTGTAAACCAGCTAGAGATTGATTGTCAGGAAGCACAAGACCAAGGGCATGAGTTCCATTTTACCTGGCTTCTCATACTAATTGCATTCATTGCATGGGAAATGACGGAAGGTGAAACCTTCCCCGACATAGAGCCCTTCGAACCTTTGGCTGCGAAGTTCAGTACCTTGTGGTAATCTAATGATATGAACA
>JASDQU010735679.1:218074-241721 GCA_032191745.1 Picea mariana
CCAATACACCACAATACACCATGCACAATATATGAGAAATAATCAATAGTTATTGTTCAAGGGAAGTAATGACTTCCAAAGGTAGCTACAGCTTCCAAATGTAAAGAGAGGGATAAACCTCCAAGAGGAATATATAGTACTCTAATATCAAGAGAGGATTTAACTATCCATCCTTGCCCCTTCCTTCCACCCAAAAACAAGTTATAGAGAGAACGATAGGCTTTGTTCAATTCTGGTTTATTTAGGAGACCGAGCTTGCACAAAATGCACCGCGATCAATATTTAACATCAGATTATGAAACTCGCATACAAGAAACTACAGTCTGTACTCTTTCCAATTCAATTTGTCCCACTTCATTTGGATTCTCTATGAATAATTTATGATTTTTTTACCCGGAACATCTGTTTATTGACTAGCTTCAGGACTGGTCAAAAACCCTATCTTCCACAGAGTGTATCTCCATAATTATAGTGAATCAAGAGCTGAACTTTTTACCACAGGTACCTTGATATGTCTTCTCAATACCATAGAAATTTCACCATCTGAATCGTTATAGAAAAAAAGTTATAGAAAAAATGGTAAGATGACCTGAAAATAACATACCTTAGAACACATCACCAAAACACGTCATCCTCCCTTGAAATCTGGCCTTCTTTACTTTTGATTTCCTCTGAAATTCGACTTGTGTGTCAAATGAATGTATAATGATATTTATTTATACCATTTATGTTACTTCCTTTTAACATTAGGGCCGACCTGACAATTTCTTATTTTGTAAGTATTTTCTTTAATTATCTTCAGGGCCTACGTGTACTTCCTTCTTCAATCCACTTTGTCATCTTCAAAAATTCATTTCTCCTCAACCATGAGGATCCACGTGATGTGCCACATACCACCAGAAACAACATGATGTATACTATCCATCCATGGGTCTTGTATCTACATGTGCATTTNTCATGTCCAAATACCTTCATCAATCTTGCGGTCCAAAACCCATGACTAGGGTTGACATCAATGACAACAACCAATCTTCCAATAGTGTGGGCCCATAACCTGTTAGAATATAATGGATGTGCTCGTTTTACCATTGACAATATCGCTATTGTCACCCAACCATAGGCCGAAGCCACCCTCCAAGCACCTTAACCTTGACAGAGAATCACTCCGGAAGCAAACCCTATGCTAGATAGCCAAACAAAGGGTAGCGCTCCTTTCCCAAAGGATAGCGCACCAACAAGAGCTGATTAGATAGTCCAAACCCTAACCAAGAGATAGTCCAAGCCAAACGTGATCTGCTAGCTACAACAGCTGCAATGGCAGCTCTCCTCCGAACCTGCACACAAAACTAGGCACTGCAGTGCGCACAAGTGTTGCTCTATAATTTTGAGACTGCCTGCCAGAATAAAGACTGGCCTCCTGTATTTATAGTAATTCTGGCTAACTGTCTGGACCGACTTCTCATTCTAGGTATCTGTCTGTTCAGTATATATTATTTATTCTAGCCAACTTCTTCTCTTGGAGTCTAATAACCTAATACAAGTTATCTTCTTGAGCCGACATGTCTTCTAGGGTTATTAGCCAACTCATTAGGGTTTCTTCTTGCTTCTCGAAGTATTCTATTCTCCTCAGGTTTACACGTGGAGGTAAATACCTCCCGCGGCTACCATAATATCAACACTCTCATCTTCCAAAGTATCGGGGAGTAGTTGAGTCCTCTCTTGGCTTTTGTTATTTTGACTTTAGTTTATGGTATACCATGGTATGTAATTCAAAGTCATATATGCCCTTCCAGATAATATGGATATATAAATTGATTTTTTTTTGTTTGTTGTTAGTGGTTTCCCATATGTAATTTTTTTTTTTCTATTTAATATGAAGTTTTCCAATAAACTCTAAAAAATAAAAAAATAAAATCTGATTATATATAGTGATTGATTAACTTTTAGAAATATGTGTTTGATAATTTAATTTTTAAATTTGACAAACTGTGGGAAAAAAGTATAAATACAATGGACAATTAAATCCTATTGTACACGGATTGATTAACTAAATATGTAATTGGTAAATTAATTTTCAAGTTTAATAAACCGTGAAAAAAATGTTCCGTATACAATGCACAATTAAATCCAATTACCATGGCTAAATAATAAAAAATTAAAATATTTAACAAATATTTTTCTGTTTTCTAAAAATAAACATATACTTAAATAAAATTAAGCTTTTTATTAAAAAAATATATATATACTCTTTTTATTTAAAAAAAAACATATACTTAAATAAATTAATTGTTAAATTTGATAAATGCTAAGCTTAAAACAAATAAGTCTAAAAACCAATCAAAATTAAATATAAAAAATTAAAATATTCAATAAATCATTTTTTTAATTTTTTCTAGAAAAAATGGTTAACTCATAATAAATCAACAAGGTGACTTCTTAAAAACATAGTCCATTCAAAACAAATAAGTCTAAAAACCAATCAAAATTAAATATAAAAAAATTAAAATATTCAATAAATCATTTTTTTAATTTTTCCTAGAAAAAATGGTTAACTCATAATAAATCAACAATGTGACTTCTTAAAAACATAGTCCATTTAAACTTGCTTGCATAAAGATAAGGAGGTAGTTATTATTAGATTTTTTCTATGGGGTTTAATTGTTCTACACAAAATTATTATTTTTTATTATTTAAAATCCATTTTTTAATGTAAAAATGGGTTTAGCATGTTGAAAAACTACAGAAATAATCATTTAAATATATGGATTTAACAATTTCTCACAGGATTTTTGGTAAATATTGGCAGAAAAAAGTTGATTGGTATACTAGGGCTTTTCTATGTTTGGATCTGCAGATTTGAATGATCAATTCTGTATAATTACGCCGAAAGGCGTACACCTATTGACAATTGGCAAATTTAATAGGGGTTTAGTGCTTAATAAGTTTTCTATGGACAGGATTAAATATGGCTGGAATATTCTTAGTAGTCACACAAAATAAATGGTTGTGATTTCAATCATTAACTTCCTAGCTGTTATAAAGACATACGTTTATGTGTTTACTTTTTTACATTTACCTAATCATATTTAAAAATTACTTTGATAGCTAACTGATTGCCACGTAACTGATTAACAGAAATTAGAATATTAATACCAGATAAATTAAGCGCAACCATTTATTTGTTAATCAATAATAAAATTTAATAAATTGTTTACCAGCCGATACCTTTTGGCGTTCTCCAACTATTGTATTAGCGGCTATGCTAATACTAGGGCTTTTCTATGTTTGGATCTGTAGATTTGAATGATTAATTCTCTATAATCCAAGTGCTCTATAAAATTTTCAACAAACTGAATCCATTTCTAGATTCAAAAATACAATTTAAACAACAAAAAATTATAATTCCATACAAATGTATATAACCAAATTTAAACTAAACACAAAACATAAAACAATTAAACAACACTTTTATATTATATATATTCTTCTCAAATTTAATACCAACTAAACTTTGACTTTAGACTGACGCGTTATGCAATCAAATAAATTCTAACTGTGACTTTTGACCCACGCGTTTTGCATTTAGTCTCAATCTAAATGCTCCCAACTATAATAAAAATATATCATTAAATCACATTTTCAACGCTGTCATGATTAAAATCCAACCAAAAACAGGTGGACGATTGATTGGCCACAGGAGTTAAACGGAAAGGCGTCTACATTCATTGAAACAGAAAAGCGTCCACATTCATTGAACACTGCGAATTCCTTTGTTTTGACTCAACTGCCGGGCAGCCATGGATGAATCTCTGTTGGGTGTGAACACCGCGCCATGAGGTCGATGGCATGTGCATGGATGGTACTTCATCTGCATGGATGGATCAACGGATGAATAAAAGATGGATGGACAAATTTCCCCGCGTCCATACCGGATTACAGATGGCTGCCAATATCCACCCACCATGTGAGGCAGCATTCAAGGGTGCTTTATAGGATGTTGAATTTGAGTTGTTTCAAATAGTACGGTTTATAGGTCATTTCACTAAGAATTATTAAAGGATTATTAAAGGTCGCGTAGCAAGGTGGATATTGATTGTTAAAGATAATTTACTAATTTTTGTGTGTCTTCAATAAATTATTTAACTTGTCAATTGGATTTATTTTGGATGGTTGAGAGGATTGATTTTTATCCTCCTCATCGAGAATCAATTTATTTAAATTGACATGTAATAAATAATGACTTCTAGCTTTGTTTCACTACATGTAATAAATACTAACAACTTTCATAATGTTATTACTCACATAGCCTTATTATAGTTTTTGTTTTTGTATTAAGGTGTTGACATTAGTGGTGTAGAGATTTTGATGGAGAAACCACTTGTATTAAGGTGTTGACATAAGTGCTGTAGAGATTTTGAGGAGCACGAACACAAAGTGAATATGACTAGTAGTTTATAGTCAAAAGTGTCTAATTTATGAGTTGGGCAATTTGCTCCACATTAATGTTGAGGGCACATGGAAGTTAGTGGGCTATCTGTAATTGGTGATAAATATCCACCCTACTACACAACATTAAATGTTATGTGAGGTGGTATATAAGATGTCGGATTTAAAGGTGATAACAAGAACTCAAGTTGAAAATCTAAGATATGAAAATAAAAAGCAACATGAAAAGATAAATTCACATTGGGTGCTTTGAGAAGCAATAATATCTTCTCTAACGTTTTCATAAAACATGTTCTCCTCTTTAAATTTACTATATATACTAATTTCTTAGAAGTGTTTGACAATAAATCGTCTCTTCTCTGTTAGGGACCTAACCTACCTAACCCCTCAAGTGGGTAGAATAATATATTTCCATGTAATAAAGGTCAATATTAATAAGGCCTAGCAATAAGGAGGAATAAATCAAATGTAAGAAGACCTAATAGAAGCTTCCGTTTCTAGAAGGATCTTCCTCTAGATTGTTCTTTTGGATAGATAGATTTAGTAAAAATAGGAATAGAGGGTATGAGAAGTTTTGTCTTGGATATTATTGTAATAGAGCTCTGCTCTGCTGGAGGTTTCCCCCTCAAAGAGGCAAGTGAACATTGCTCTCAGTAATCAAAGTGCTCTTTATGGTGTTATTCTAGTATTATTTTGGTATTATGGTGATGTTGTTCTGGTTATATCATTGTTTATCTGCCATTTATAGCTAATTATTTTTGTTCTGCATTCTATTTTATATCTGGAATATTACAAGAGGTATCAGAGCACCTTCCTCGGCAAAAAATTGTGGGTTAAATTTTTTTCAGGGTAGAGACCTATTCCGACGTATTTAAGCTACAAAGATCTATCGTTACATGTATAAACCCGCGGTCAGGGATTCATACACGTAAGAAATACAAGTGGTACTTAAGCGCATATCTGTTGGCCACCCTTGTAACCCCTGTTGGTACCCCTTCAAGTGGTAGCGCATCAGACAACACATGTATACGAATCGGCCTAGATCTCCTGAAGCCCTTCATAGATAAATCGATCGGCCGCCTGACTACTATAGTGCCACAAAGAACAACACTCAGGAAGATACTCTCTAATACATGGGTAGTTGGGTAGTACGGCTAAGGGTGCGGTCTAGCCTCCTTAGTTGGTACCCTGAGATATTGGGCTGAGTACTACTGTTGGACCCCGCACATATATCAGAGAGCTATAGCACAGGAAAAACCCTTGTCCATAGAACCCTTGAATACCCTAACCATTGGGAAGGAAACATAAATAGAACCAACAAGATATATTGTCGTTCTTTAGTGTCTTCTGCATTCTGGTTGCGAAATTACTACACATTTCTTCCTGTTAAGCATTTGGGCATTTCGTCACTATAGTATTCTTCAGGCCGGAGTATAACTCCGCAGGAGTTAAAAAAAAAAAAAGTATAGTGGTCCCGTTGGCACACTTATTTGAGATCTATTCCATTGGATTCCCCTTTTCTCCCTGATCGCAGTCATACCCTTCATTTTTAATCCTTTTTGTTTCAGTGGACCCAACCCCTTCCCAGTTTCCCTATTTTGTCGCATATTCCATTATATTTCCCTTCAAGCACTAATCGTCATGTTACCTATCACTTCTAGGTCCTTTTCTTTGTCGTCCCGCCCACCGATTTTTTTCCTTACTCGCACTTCCCCTTTCCAAATGGCCACCACTCGCAACCAATAACTCCAAACTTCCATCAATGAAGCCCATGTTTGTTATAGAGAAATTCCCTTGCGGACAAGTGGATTATTTCTTGGATACTAGACTCCTATGACCAAGACAAAAAAATGTTATTGTGGACACTGACTTTCCTTTTCATGAAGCTAAACTATCCAAAGAAGAAGAAGGAAGAAGAGTAAATACCTTTTACTGATGTTTGTCCTTGCTCGATCTAGGCTGATCTTGATCTCCAAATTCTTCAAAAGGTCCTGCAATACAATGAGCAACAACAACGAGACATACTTCCTACTCTACCATGATTAGCTTCATAATGGATCTATGAAATAAACAAGTTCATGAAACGTACACAAACTTTAAAGGAAATAGGCCAAGCATAGATTTATATTAATGAAAACAAAGTGAGATGCTTACAACCATGGATGTAGGTGCAGCAGCTTCACCAAGCTCTCTTTGTCCAGACCCTTGCTCAAATAATCCACACAGAATGTTGATGCTTCAATGATATCTCCCTTATGAGATCATAAGTTTGATGTTTCACAATGTCTCCATCTCCATGTCAATACCACTCATGAAATCATAAGTTTGGTATTTCCAATCTCTATCCATCTTCACCATGAGAAGGCCTCCTTATATAAGCTTGGAGAAACCTAACCACTTGAGAGATCTTTGGGATAAGTTGAGGATTCCTCTCCTTCAGTTGTGGATCTTCCCTAAGATCATGCCTTGACCTCAGATTCAAATCCAACCAACTTCAAAGATTGAGGGGATTCCTCCCTGATTTATCTCAACAAACCAAATTTCGCTCAGAAAGGGCAACACTCCCCCAAAACTGTGCACAGAGCATTTCAACGCTCCCCCAAAGAAGGTTGGGGAGCGCCAGCACTCCCTGACAGTGGGTAGGGGAGTGTTGCCTTCCAAAAATTATTTTTGAGTGGTTTTCTTCATGGAAAATGCTTTGTACTCTTCATCAAATGATTCATCTTCCTAAAACCAGTCTTAAGTGTCCTTGTGATGTCGTTAGAGGCACGACATAGGCAAGATGGAAGTATGATGTTTGCGACACTTGCGATACTTGTGGTCAAGATGCAATACTTGCGGACAATATCCGACACTTACAACACTTGTAATGACGACACTTGCGACACTATTGAAGTGAGTAATTTTTATGTGTAACAGATTGCCCCCCAAAGTGCGAAGTTAGAAGATGAGAATTGATGACTGAAGTACTTTGTAGACTTTTTCAAGAAAGGGTATGGACTCAGAGAACGTGGAAGAAGCTACACACAACCATCAAAAAATATCATGACATGTTTCAAACCCAAGGCAGGCATACCTATGCTTGAGTGATAAAGACTTCCAAGGTATGGCTGCCATAAAATACACTATGGATCCATAATTATATTGACAAAAAGGTATAGCCACTAAAGATACAATGTGGATCTATACTCCTATGACCTGAACTGATCGTAGCCACGAAGAATACACAGTGGATCTACAAGACGACAAGACATAGCCACGACCAATACAAAGTGGATCTATGTAACAATATATGTGCCAATGTTCAAAAGAAACTCCGTCGCAACCTGGAAAAAGTACAGATAAGAGTGATGACTCAACCCAGGGTCTTCTTACCGATCCTGATGTAGTATGAATCTAACCATGTGAATATATGTCCTGATGTCGAACATGGCAGAAACCACTTGATTATTAGTCAATGAGGCAAACTGTTAACAAGTGGGAGGGAAATCACCATTGATGTCAATGATTCCCAAGGTACTTGTTGGTTACTACTTCCCTTCAGGGTTTGCCTGAGTTATTGACCCAGGGTTCATGTCATTCAGGGTTCCAGCAAAGCCTCTAAAACTATCGGCCCTCCTAGTAAATCAGAAGGCAACACAGTGCTAGAAAGCATTGCGCGGTCTCACCTGAGATAGCTTTAAATGGGTGGCTGTAAGACTCAGGTGTTTATAGCCTAGGATAGAGCATGGGATAGGGGTTTCTCAGATAAGGTCAGATACCATGAGCCGTAAGTGAGAGTACTTATTCCTTGGATTCGCATACAAATATCCCACGGGTTAATTAAAGTTAACTATAAGCAGATTCATAACCAATTATTAACTCATTAATCAAGTTTAACCATCAATTGCTGAAACAAAGAAGAATTATGCATACATTTAACACATTACACGAGAGTTACTATGGTTCACCCCCTCCTGGGCTACGTCCACAAAGATTTGGCTCTTGGCTCTTGTATTATGATAGTTCTGCATTTTTGGCGCCTCGCACTTACAATTCTCCACAAAACTGGGTAAGATCTCTGTGAGGCAAACTAGATCGCACCAGGCTCCACGACCTGTGGTCTAATTCTCATATCTACCTCTCCTTGGGTCTCCTTTCCTCAACAGCTTACAAATCAGTTTGTACCGCTCAAAACATTACAGAAAAATCACTAACAACTACTAACGAACAACCCTATATGATACTTTCGTATCTATATTTATACACTTCGGGCTCTTCAGCCTCTTTCAAAATATTACAAAAACCCTAACCCTTCTTACGTTAGGTCTTTCTCCCATACGCGTGTTTCTCCTCCTCTAGTTGTTGTTTTCCTTTATGCACGCTTTCTTGCATTCGTGCGTGCTGCTTTTCTACCAGTTGTTACTTCAGTTTTTTGCATGCTTTCTTTCCCACGATTGTTCTTCTTTCCTCTTCGGTCTGGTGCCAACAGGCCCCCAACACTGACATGTGACTCGTCTCGAGTCACCTAGTTTCTTTGTGCTTCCTCGATCTCCTTTGTGATCGTCTGGAACTGTTCCTACAACTTTGTTGCTTTTGTCAGTGCCTGCGTGGTTTTCTCCTTGATGGTGTCGACTGCTTGAGCTGCCACTTCCTCGCTCATCAGTCCTACGCATTCTATATGAATCTGTGTTGTCTGGTTATTGGCTTCTTCTATCTACGCAAGTACTTCTACTACCCGTTCCTACAACGGTTCTATTTGAGCTTGACGCTCCTGTTTCTTTGTTTGCACAGTGATAAGTTTTGCCTATATCTTCTTCAGCTCTTGCATTCCATTGACTCATTCGGGGATTGGTATGGTCTTCTGTCACTACTTGAGTTCTTGGATCGTTGCATTGATCCTCTCCTCCTCCTTGTCCCAGTGTTGGACTTGTGGATCATCTTCCAGCCTTGTCCAAAGTTGCGCTGCATTATCTAGGAAGTTGGTTGTTGTGCTGACCTGTTTTTCCAACTCCTACAGCTGCATTGCTGCTTCCTACTTCCTTTGCTCGTTCACTAGTGGTGGAGTTGTCGGTCTAATCTATCCGTGGAGAGTCTCGATCTCCTTTCGATACTGATCAATTGTCTGCGCAATGTGGTTGATCTTTTCTGTGGCTGGGAGTTCATTTCCTTGCGCAGTAGTTGGAAGTTTCTCGAAACTTCTTCCACTTTGTGTTCCAGCTCGTTTCTACATTATTTTTCCTCCTTGGTTTCCGATTGAGCCTATGCACAAACTGTTTCCAGTTCTTCCCACTTCTTTGTTGCTTGTTGTAGCTCGACTAAGTTTTTATGTACTCAATCCTGCATCTCGTGGTCGACGCTCACCTATAGTTTGTGTAATGCCTTTGATGGCATCTGTGTCAAGACCAATTGGATATGATCCAAATCCTTCAGTGGTGTATGTCCCACAATTTCATCCATTCGTAGCATGCTAGGCTTTATGTAGACCATGGAATGTGGATGTGGTATAAAAAGAACTGGGTTGCGTTCTTCTACCTCCACCATTTTTGTGGCCTGTGCGGTCGATGGCTCTGTGCCTCTACTGGTACTGGTGATCTGGGCTTCCCCAAATTTCTTAAGGAGTTGTCCCATTTCTGTCAGTTCCTTCTGCAGTTCATCCCGGTGGTGTGCGGTATGATCAAAATATTCTGTGAGGCAGTCTTGGACCATCCTAGCAATCATCTCTCCATCATCCTCTATGATTGTGTAATTCGGTGGTGGTCGTTGTGCCTTCATTTTATTGCACACACCTGCATCCTTTGCCGCTGGTCTTTTAGCCCCCCCTAGTTCCTGTGTGATGGGGTTCGGTACGGTTTCTTGTGCTCCCTCAGTCGGTTTCTTCTGTCCATTGGTTGGTTGGGTGGTTTCTATTCCTCCCTTCTAGGTCCCTGGATGTTGTGAGTCGTTTTCTGCCTGAGTTGACTTGGGTTGGCACGTTATTCGTCTCTTGGGTACTGGGATTTGTGGAGGCTGTGTCTCTGCCTACGCAGACCCTCCTTCTATTTTTTATGTCAGTACTCCTCTGGGTATAGTTGGGATTCTCCATTCATCAGGCCATTCGTTGATGATCATGTCGATATCACCCTTGGTGCCACAATAGCGCATTTGTAGCCATTGTTTATCTGGGTCTTGCCTTGGTTGTATCCACATGGCTTATCACCTAGCCCAGAAATTAGCAATGTCCCTGTATCGTGTGAGAGCCTCTAGTGTTATTCTCCATGCTCGGTCGATGGCTTCCTATATCTCCCGTAGGTATGCTTCGAATACAATTTTGTTCTCCTTATTCTGCTTAGCTAGTGGCCTAGCTCTCAGGATGCGAAATCTTTCTTTTGTGGTATTTCTTGGTGGGTTTCTTCTTCCTTGTGTTGGGGCTCATGCCCTAATGCTGGTGTATGTTGTTCCATGACCTTTGTTTATGGTTTCGGGGCCTCCTTAAGTATGTGTGTAGACTTTACTGGAATTTCCTCTAGCGACGGGATTTTGTCAATATTGACGATTTCTGGGGGCTGTTGTTCGCTTTCTTCCGGTGGTCCTTGCGACCTTGTCTGAGCCCTAGTTGATCTGGCTGTATGGCCTGGTTCTACGAGTTTTGGTGGTTCCATAATGGTGTCTGTCGAACTTTTCTGAGGTTTGAATGGCTTTGCTAAGATTTGTGGTTTCACTATGTTCGTTCTTGTTGTTATTGCTCTTTTCCTGTTCTCCGTCCGCGAATAAACTAATTGCTGTTGTGCTCGTGTGTTATATGGGATCGCCATGAAGCTTGTCGAGGACGTTTTCCTTCCTCGTGTGATTAATGCACCATAACTATAGGTTCAATGCATTTGCGACAGTTTCGTACTTGCCATTATGCCTGCTCTTCCATCTCCAGTTAGCACGTTTAATGTGGCCACCCCTCTGTCCTTGCCTTGCTTTAACTCTTCTTTTTGTTGTCCTGTCAACCTACTTTTGCTAGTCTTTCCCGTGTGTTTCCTTTTTCGATATGGTAGTTATATTTTCCCTTGTTGGCTTCGTGTTTCATATGCTTTTTTTTTTTTTTTCACTANTATGCGGTGGGTGGTCGACTGTCCTTATACAACTCCAACCGACTCCCATTCACCATTCCTCTAAGGTCTGTTCCTGCTAGATCTCTTAAATGTACAGCGCCTCCGTTCGTGATAGTTTTTACCTCATATGGTCCTAGCCAATGCATTCTCAGCTTTCCTGGGTGTTGTAACGCTTTACTATCGTAGAGTAATACTAGATCTCCTTCCTTGAAAGTCTTCCTCTTGATGTGGCGGTCATGCCAAGCTTTGTCTCTTTATTTATGTACTTGTTGATGGAATCCTGCCAAAATTCAGTCTTCCTCCATTAACAGTAACTGATTTAGTCTTTCCTGTACTGCGTGTCGTTCTGTCATTTGTGTAATGGCTACTATACGTAGGCTGGGTATTAAAAATTCTAAGGGCATTACTACTTCTTGACCATAGACTAGTTTGAATGGTGTGTGGCCAGTCATCTTTTTACATGTGGTTCTATATGCCCATAGTATTGCTGGTACCTTGAGATCCCAATCGTCCCTGTTGGCGTTGCATATCTTTGTCAAGGCGTTTTCTAGGATTTTTTTGAAGGCTTCTACTATGCCATTTGCCTATGGGTGATATGGTGTGCTTCTCTGGTGATGAACTTCAAACTCTTCCAACATCGCTCGGATGGTGTTTTTTATGAAGTGTGTTCCTTGGTCGCTCATCAAAATTCTTGGGCACCCAAATCTAGTAATTACCTATTCAAACAGAAAGTGTGCAGCTGTCCCTGCCTTGCAATCTTTTACTGGCGTGGCTTCCGCCCATCTTGTTAGGTATTTCGTCACGGCGATAATGTATCTCACCCCTGTTCTTTTGGTTGGTGGGTTAATAGGTCCCACGAAGTCTATCACCCATTTGTTGAATGCATGAAGTGTCACTTGTGGTCGTAGTGGCATCTCGTCCCTTCTATTGGGTTTGCCTACCCTTTGACAGATGTCACATTGCTGAAAGTATTCTTTCGAGTCTCTGTGGATCGTTGGCCACCATAATCCTGCGCGTAGTACCTTCTGCACGGTAGCTTTTCCTGCATAATGCCCTCCTACTATTCCCTCGTGGGCTTCTGCTAAAATTCTTGGTCGTTCGTGGGCTAGTATGTATCTTCGTAAGATGCTATCTGCGCCCATCTTCTATAGATGTCCTACGATCAATTTATAGTCAGTTGCACAGACTACCAGGTTCTTCTTCTGCGCAGTGGTATATTCTTGTGGTGCAGTACCTGTTCTTAAGTACTGGATGATCTCTGTGAAGTGATCGTCAGCAATCTGTACTGAGAATAGCTGTGCATCTGGAAAGTTTTCTTCTAAATTCATTCATTCCTCTCCGTTTGTGACCCTCGATAGGTGGTCAGGCCCTGCATTCAATTTTCCTTGTTTAACTATTACCTCAAAGTCAAATTATTGAAATAGTAATAACCATCGAAAGATTCTCCCCCCCAACACTGGCTTGTTGACTAGGTATTTCAAGGCTGCGTGATCTGTAAACATCTTAAAGTGTTTTCCCAATAGGTAATGTATGTACTTTTGTAGTGCATAAACCATAGCTAGGCCTTCTCTTTCTGTCGTGTTATAATTTTGTTCTGAATCTGATAATTTTCTACTTGCAAACGCTATCGGGTGGTCCAAGTCTCCTGCTCCTGGTTGCACCAAGATAGCTCTGAGTGTGATCGTTGATGCATCTACATGTACATGGAATGTCTTCTGCCAATCTGGAAATACCAATATTGGTGTAGTGACCATCTTCTCCTTTAGGGTATCCAGACCATGTTGGCATTCGTCGTTCCATTGATACTTTGTATCCTTCCTTAACAGTTTTTCCATTGGTGTTGTAATTTGCACGTAGCCTTTGATGAATTTCCTGTAATATCTCGTATGTCCTAACGTTGCTTTGAGTTGGCAGACTGGTTTTGGCACTGGTAGATTAACAATGACTGCGATTTTGGCTAGATCCACTAGAAAAACTTGTTTGCATACTATGTGTCCCAATAGTATCCCAAATGGTGTCCTAAATATGCATTTCTTGATATTTAGTGATCTCTGGCACTGTTTGCATCGTTATAGCATCAGTGGTAACACTTCCACATGATTTTTTAACAGGCTATAGACTGTCCAATCATCCAGGTATACTTCGAGGAATTGATGGATGAAGTATTTAAATGTTGCGATGACCACTCTAGAAAATATCACGGGTGCATTCTTTAGTCCGAACGGCATGACTATATACTACTAAGATCCCCATTCTGTCGCGAATGTGGTCTTGTGTCTATCCTCCTGTTCTATCTTAATCTGGTGATATCTTGAGAATCCATCGGTAAATGAGTAGGCTTCGTGGCCTCCTACGTTCTCGTGTACTTCGTTCGTGAATGGCATGGGGAATGGGTCGTGTAGGCATGCATCATTAAACTTCCTCAAGTCGACACATATTTTGATCCCTCTTCCCTGTTTCTTGTCCTGTACTACCATCAGACTTATCCATTCTGATTCTTCTACTGGTTCGATGATGTCGGCCTCGAGCATCCTATCGATCTCGTCTTTAACTTTCTGTTTATATATGGGATTCAATCTATATGGTCGTTGTTTAATGGGTCTCGCATTAGGTCTAAGTGGTATCTTCATTTCTCCTAATTCTCCTGCTATGCCTTTCATCTCTGTAAAGGTTGTGGGAAAAAGGTCACTGTATTCGCGCAACAATTCTATGATTATTTCTAGTGTTTGTTCGTCCCAGTAGTCTCCAATGCTGACCATCTTGGGTCGCTCGGTAGTCCCTATGTTAAACTTATTTACCTTGATTGGTGCAGAGATGACCTCTGACTCTAAGGGTGGTCCTTCCACATCTCTCTCGCCTTTGACTTCTTCGACCTAAGATCGTCTTCATCTGGAGCTTCCTCCTATACATGGTATCATGACAGTAGATCCTTGACTATCTTCTTATTTCGTTGTTGTACCTCTATGATATTTTCTACTTCTGGTTCTTCGATGAATATGACGTTTCTGATCCGTTTCAGGGCCGCGTCTATGTTGGGGTTCTCATGGTCAAATGAGAAAGTGATTGTAAAGTTCTATTGGAGTGTTACCCATGTCTTGGTTCCTTTATGCATTTCCTGGTCTGTATACCAATTCACTGGTATGCCCTCTAAAGTATGAATGAAGTGGTGAGACCATTCCTCCGGTGGCGTCATTTTCCACAGCATTTGACACGCGTCCAAGTGTTCTGTTGGTGTGCCTAGTCCGTCATATTTCTATTGTTTGTTACGCGTATGTTCTACTCCGAACCTTATGCACAATAATCGCTTACATTGGTACCAATATATGATAGTTTCTTTGTGTGCACCCCACCATCTGGCGGGTGTATCCTTTAATGCTAAATCCAGTGCTAGAAATCTCTAGTTTTCTAGTACCTCGTCTTCATATTGTGTCAAGAAAGTTTCCAAATCATTTAGCCCGTGAAAGCTGGGTGGTTCTCTGATTTCTGTGCCAATCCACCTTACTGCGTGATCTATTATGTCACACCTTCTCGTGGATACTTTGCGTAGTCTTTGCTGCCAATTTTCTAACCCGGTGTTTGAGTCTGTTGTGCACGAAGTAATGCTTAGCCAACTAAGTACCCCGTCTGCAGTTGGGTTTATGCAATCTGCATCACGGGCAGTTGTTCTGTACAACTCGTCGATCTCTTCTAAATCCAGGCAAGTGGGTTCTACGAACCTCTCGCCTTCTGATGGGTCGAGTGGGGCTATGACCCTATAGTCCCCTGACTCAAATGTCATTTTTTTGGTTTTTAAGTTAATTATGGCCTGGTTGTCGAATGCCCAATCCAGACCAAGTAGCGTCGGGTAAGGTGTTGTGTCGTCTACTATTTCAATGACTTCAAAGTCTGACTTAGTGCGCACCCCATCCAGGTCTACCGTCACTCCTTTCAGTCTACATATTGGTAGGACTCTATGTTGATTTTCTAGTTTTAATTGAATGGTTGAATATCCCAGTGTAGGTTCTCCCATGCATTGCCATGTATCTTTTTGTAGTACATTTACTTCGAATCCTATATCTAGTATAATATCTCCCATATTGAAATCCCCAATGTTAGCATTTAATCTAAATTCCCTGCTTGTTCTTCTTCTTGTGTGTAGGTGGTTGACAATTTTCAATTCTGACTTCTGTTTTGTCTCGTCGCTACATTTTTCTAGGATGTTTTGTAATATCTTGACAGACGAAGGATCATTCAACATTCTGATGCATGATTGCGAAAAATATTTTATCGTACTTACTTATTCCTCAGGTTGTATTCGGTTGGTATGGTCAATTGATGGTGGCATTTCGTATTCCGGAGCTTCTATGCTATGTTGTGTGGTCGATGCAATGTTCTCCTTCTGGAATTCTTATCGGGCTTCTGTAAAAGGCTCCTTCTCCTTATGCGCATCGAACTGCTTCTTGGGGTCGGTGTTCTTCTTTATCCATTGGTTCTGCGCTGGTTTCTGTCGAACTATGTCGTTCCTTGTTTTCGTTCCTCCTCAAGTGACTATATTGATGTTTCGACCACCATCCCTTGCTTCGGCTGAAATCCACTGAACTTTCTGGTTATTTTGGTTCCTTTTTTCTTGGATTTTTCCAAGTAATGTTGGACAGTCTTCCGTATCATGGTCCGATGCACAACAATACATACAAGTTGCTGGTGGCAGTGGACACTCCAGTGCATAATGTCCTGGTTGTTGGCAATTGTGACATGTGACAGGTCCTTTGCCATCTCTGAAACCTCCTCTGGCTCATCCTGCTCCTCTATAAGTTGTGTGGTCACCTTGCGATGGGTTGTACTGTGTTCCCTAGTTATACTGTGCAGAATTGTACTGGGGTTGTGTTGGGTTGTACACGACTGCGCGTTATTGTAAGGTTGCGGTGCAGTATTATACTGTTGTTGCATCATGTTGTATGGTGTTGGGGCTTGATTGAACTGTGATGTTGCCTGCCCAGTCATCATTTATGCCTATACCCTGTATGCGTATGATGTTCTTTCCTGCATCAACTCCATAGTTCTGCAATCTTTGTCGTCATGGCCTACTGACTTGCAAAAGGTGAAATATGAGGTCTTGGGGACTGTTTGGTATTTCTGCATTATCGTGCAGTGGTAAGGGTCATGACCCGGTTTCTTACATATTTCGCACCATAATCCTCCCTGTGGTAGTGGGTTTGGCATTCTTGTCACCATATACTGTGTGAATGTTGGGCATTCATTCTTATGGTGTCGTTCCGTCCTACAGGTAGTGCACCAAACTGCTTCTCGTTTGTCCTTGTTCTTATTCTGGTTCAGTTGAAATGTTAAGTTCTTTAGGTCCTCCTTCAGTTCTTCGATAGCCGGGTCCATTTGCTAGTACTGATTCTCTTCCAATTGCAAGGTTTCCTGTAGAGCCTCTACCTGCGTCTGAAACTTTTGTTGTCATAACAGATATTTTAAGTGTGGGAGTAGTGAGTTGAAAAATAGGTGCCGATGCTACATATTGGTCATAAGGTATTTTAACTTTCCTTTTAATCGCTTGAATCTTTGATCAATCTCCCATATCGATTCTCCTGGTTTCTGTCTTATTTCAATCATCTCATTCATGTATTGATCCTCTGAGCTCGGCTTCTAGAACACGTTGATCAGTAGTTTCTTAACGTTGTCCAGTGTCCTTGTCATTCTGAGAACATTGTTCGTGTCTAGACTCATGTACCAGTCTAGTGTGCGGTCCCTTAGTGTGATCGCTAGCTACGTGATTTTATTGTCTTCATCAGTGATCTGCTTTGCTTCCCAGATATTTTCACAAATGAACAAATGCTTCTCGGGGTCTTCTGCTTCTTCTCCTCGAAACTCTGGTAATCTGATAGTGGGGTCATGTCTTGTCATTCCAAATAGTGAGCTACTCCCTCCTCTGCACGATGTAGATAGTTGACTAAGGTTTCCTGAACTGGCTCCTCTAGTTGTTTCCCTTTGTGTGGATGTACTTCTTGTTGTTGGACTTCCTTCTAACTTTGGTTGTCTAAACGGTCGTGTTCTTTTTGGTGTATTGGTCGCACATGGGTTTATGGGTTCCACACTGACACTAATATTGAAGGAATGGTTGTCTTCTCCTCCTGTTCTTGGGCCTATTGTTTTTTTCTCATATGCGGCATGTAGGATTTCCTCAATCTTCTCCATAGCTCGAAGATCCTCTACCTCTTCCTCATCACTGGCCAATCCCTCCCTCTCAGCTACGGCTCTCTTCTTGGTATTCACCTTATATTGGTAGGGTGCTCCGCTATGCATCATTCCTGATTATGCCAAGATCCACTTGAGTTGGTCGTCATCCATCAAGATCGGGTCCAAGGGTTCCTCCTCCTTATTCTTTGTATCCTGCCCTCCTTCCATTCCTCCTTTCTTTGTCAGTGCTTCCCCCCTTCCCCCATGCGCGTAGGGAAGTCTAGCTGTCATATTCCATTGTCATCACACCTTTGTTATATAGTAGTATCTTGATAGAAGTATATAGTGATTGGATGTACCTTCCTCTAGGTCCTCGTAGGAACTCTTTCTTGGTTGCATTGTATGAATTTGCTATGTATACCGTGAATTTTGTGATAAAGCCTGCCACAATACTATCAAGCCAAAAGTCGACTGCGTGGGTGAATTTGTTGTTCACCTACTGCAGTTGTTGGATATGTACTAGATTCCAATCTAGCTGTCGAATCCAGTTCGTCGCGTGGGTATCCTTCAACCTTAGGATCCACTCTTGTAGTAGATGTGGAAAATCACAGAAAAATACTTCGTGTAGATCCGTAAATATGTATTTATCCAGGTATTTACGCAGTGTGATCCTGGGGTTTCTATTGTCCTTTTGTGCAAAATCTAGCTCTGTGGTTCTCAACCAGCCCTCAATTTCTTCTCTCGTGGGGTTCCAAGGTCTCAACATCCCCTTTTAATGGTTCATTGTTCTTCCTTCGGTTCTTTATTCATTCCATCTCATTTACTCAGTCCTTTCTTGTTCCTCTTTAACGAACCATTTGTTGGTTATTGCTTCCCTTCGGGGTTTGTCTGAGTTATTGACCCAGGGTTCATGTCATTCAGGGTTCCAACAAAGCCTCTAAAACTATTGGCCCTCCTGGTAAATCAGAATGCAACATAGCGCTGGAAAGCGCGCAGTCTCACCTGAGATAGCTTTAAATGGGTGGTTGTAAGACTTAGGTGTTTACAGCCTAGGAAAGAGCATGGGATAGGGTTTTCTTAGATAGGGTCAGATACCGTGAGCCATAAGGGAGAGTACTTATTCCTTGGATTTGCATACGAATATCCCATAGGTTAATTAAAGTTAACTATAAGCATATTCATAACCAAGTATTAACTCATTAATCAAGTTTAACCATCAATTGTTGAAAGAAAGAAGAATCATGCATACATTTAACACATTACACGAGAGTTACCATGGTTCACCCCCTCCTGGGCTACGTCCATAAAGATTTGGCTCTTGGTTCTTTTATTATGATAGTTCTGCATTTTCGGCGCCTCACACTTACAATTCTCCACAAAACTGGGTAAGATCTATGCGAGGTGAACTAGATCACACCAGGCTCCACAGCCTGCAATCTAACCCTCATATCTACCTCTCCTTGGGTCTCCTTTTCTCAACAGCTTACAAATCAGTTCGTACCGCTCAGAACATTATAGAAAAATCCCTAACAACTACTAACGAACAACCCCATATGATACTTTCGTATCTATATTTATACATTTCGGGATCTTCAGCCTCTTTCAGAATATTACAAAAACCCTAACCCTTCTTACATTAGGTCTTTCTCCCATACATGTGTTGCTCCTCCTCCAGCTGTCTCTTTCGTTTGTGCATGCTTTCTTGCATGCGCGTGTGTTTCTCTTTTGCCAGTTGTTACCTCAGTTTTGTGCACGCTTTCTTTCCCATGATCGTTCTTCTTTCCTCTTTGGCCTAGTGCGAACATTACTCTAGTACATTCCAACGAATGTGAATGGATGAGCTGAATTCAAACATCCATGGAATCATCCGATCAGGGGTCAATGAGGTAAACCCACTGTCGGAAGCGAGGAGGCCTACCATTGACACATGCAGGTCCCAAGGTACCAATTGGTTTCTAAGTCAAGTTTCTGGATAATGCACTGAAGTCGATAGGAATAGACTCGTCGAAGGAGTGCCTTGATGTATCCCCCATCAATGACACGAAATTGACACAGAGATGTAATTGGTAGATCAAATGAACATGGAATGACATGGGTATTGGAACAGGAATTTGTGATGGTTGACTCTCGAGGAAGATACTTCCCTTGAACACTGAGGCACAACAATAGAAACATGACATGGACCAAAACATGATGATACAGTGGATACGGTGACTTTCGTCGGGTGACCCAAAGGAGTAACAAAACTCAAAAGATTGGTTCAATACAGAGGTTCAACAAATTTAAAATGCATCCAAAGGCAAATTGTTGTGTTCAAAGGCGACCGTAAGAGTTACTGGTAATGTTCTCAAAACCTTCTTGGCTTGCTTCCTTCAATTTCCCCCCCATCCAGATAGACGCGTACCTCTTTTTCATTTAATGAGCTCGAGGAGGGTAACACATGCTCGATATAACTCACCTTCAGTAAGTCCCTCTTCCTATGTTTAACGAACTGGAAGAAGTAAGGGTTCGGTCTCGTATGGGCCCTTCAATGTATGATTGTTTAACGAGTCCAGAGAAGGTAAACTCGGTGGTTTTTCATATTTAGAGAGTCTGAAAATGACTTAAAGACGACTCCAGTGTTGTCCTTTTTCGTAATGTTAGTCTCGCGAGGCCGAAAAAGAGATAAATTATCACTCGAAAGATGCCCTTTCAAACCTTTTAACGGGTTTGAAAGGAAGCAAGATCACTCGACAATCTTTTCATTTTTAGAGATTCTGAAAAGAGCTTAAAGGAGACTCCAGGGGGTTCCTTTTTTGTATATCCATGCAAGCTCGAAAAAGAGATAAAAGGTTGCTCAGTTACATTCTCATGTTTTTACGAGCGCGATAAAGAAAAAAGACTAAGCTCGGTACTCTTCCCGCATCTTGAAAGCTAGTGACTTGTCTCCAGAATGATCACCAAAGGCTAGAGACATGCCCCCCAAGCTTCAATTCATTCACCAACTTTGAGGTTGTCACCAATTTCTATACTAGATGGAGAAAAAGGATAAGGGTGGATGAAAAGAAGGTTCAAATACGAGACCTAATGAAAGATTCGACTTGATATCTACGAGATCTGGTGAAAGACTCAACCTGACAAGAGAGGTGACTATTTCATTTTTTAACGAGCTTGACACAGAAGAACTATGCTCAAGGCTCTGGGTTGAATCCCATATTTTTGTTTCATTTTTTAACGAGCTTGCTACAGAGAGGAAAACTGTGCTCGTGACTTCTATTTCATTTTTTAACGAGGTTTCTACAGAGACACAAAAACTATCCTCTTTAACTCTTCTTGATCATGGCTTCCAAGAGGATAATGCTCTGGAAGGACACCATGTAAAGGGACAAAACTTGGTCATGGCTTCCAAGAGATCTTCACTGGATGGAAGAAGAATGCTCTGGAAGGAACACATGTCGAGGGTCTCACCAGGGGTAAGGAGATCATGCTCCAATAGCCCTACTGAAGAGATCACCATGTCAACTACTGGATCTAAGTCATCGGAAGTCGAATTCATGGGAGACAATGCCACATAATTGACCTGTGGCAGGGGTGATACCAACTGCACATAAGAACCGTTTAGGGAGTTCATTGGGTTTATGGTCAAGTCAGGGCCAACAAAATAAAGTTGATCAATAGTCACCATTCTTCCATTGTGAGGGAAAGATATCACACGAAAGAGAGTGGACACAATAGCTTTCATGGAATAGACATAATCTCACCCAAGGAGTAAATCAAAATCCAATGGGTCTTGGACTACCATAACATCAATAAAGACAGTTTTTCCTCCCAAAGTTATGGTAAACTGGGGAAGGATCCCTAAAGGGTGACTGGTTCTTCTGTTAAAAGAAAACAGAGTCTCGGTAACTGGCACAAGTTGAGGATAACCCAAATATTTCCAAGCAATAGAGGACAAAATACTAACAGACGAACCTTCATCTATCAGTGTCTGAGGAACGGTCTGACCACAAACCTATACTGTAATCTTGAAAGGAATGTGAGAGGGAAGACAAGGTCCAGTTATCACACCCCAATCAAAAAGGATGGCCTTGTTACTTGGAGGGGGTTTTGCAGGAGAAAGAGGAATTCCCCCCAGCACGGTTGATTTTGTATCAATGAGAAAAATGTGGGAAAAATCAGGTTTACTCTCTAGAGGGAGAGTAGGGCCGATCGATGATGGGATCAGATCGACCATGTTGGCACTCTTCAGAGGAAGAGTGGGACTGACCGAGGAAGGAACTGGATCAGTCACTTTGACACTCTTCGTAGGAAGGGTGGGACTGACCAAGGAAGGAACTAGATCAGTCACTTTGACACTCTTCGGAGGAAGAGTGGGATCAACCAATGGAAGAACCAGAGAAACCAATTTGGCACTCCTCAATGGAGGAGTGGGATCGATCAATGGTAAAACCATATCAACCACTTTGGCACTCATCAGAGGAGGAATGGGATTAACTGAACTGGAGCAACCACTTTGGCACTTGTCAATGGAGTGGGATCGATCAATAACGACATCAAATCGACCACTTGGGTTTCATCCTCCAAGGGGAGAATGGGGTCAACAGGTGGAAATGGATCGACCGTTTAGGTTAGTGGTTCAACCAAGGATGAAACTAGATTGACCACCTGATCAACCGAATTGACCGGGGATGGAACCATATTGACCAGTCCATCAACTAATGATGGGTTGGGAGAAATCTTACGATAACCGATTGGAAGTTGAATATTTTTCAAAAGAGAAGAAGCCTCGTCCATACAAGGACAAAGGTGAGAATAATGATCACCTTCGCATAATATACAAGGAAATTTGACAGTTGTCTTCTTCTTACCAACCTTAATGTCACTAGTTGACGGGGCATCACCAGCATGTCCATCAAGGGCTGATGATGTGGAGGACCACATTTCTAAGACCTTGGGAAGACCAGGGAAATCCCTTAGAAAGTGGTCACCCTTACAAAGACTGCAAGGGAATTTGGTTTTTAGATTCTTCATTTTAATCTTGTTGGCCTCATCAACCCTCCCAGTACTATTAACAGTAGTTGGTTGCTTAGATCCAACATTTGATGTAGTTGGAGGCTTGGTCTTTTTCGGGTTATTTTTCTTCTTCTCTTTCCGTTTCTTCTTCTTCTGATCAATCTGGCTACTCTCTTGAGATCTTTCACTAGGTGAAGAAGGAGAAATGGAAGGAGACCTGATGGGCAAAGAAGGAGAAAGGTCGACATGAGGTTGATGTGTGGGTGGTGTGCTTACATCTGAAGCACCTACATTCGAGATCATCAGAGTGGAAAACAACCATACTAGTAACCCAATTGTGAGGCCTGGAAGTCTCAAAGTAGTAATGTAAGGAGGACCAACGTTTCTGTAAGAAGAAAAAACAAAGCGGTCCCCTAGCAAAGGGGTTCCTTCATTGGTCATTCCGGGAACTGACGCCATAAAAATAAAAATCCAACCTAGATTCTGCTAGGGAGAACAAACAACACACGCTAAAAATCTAGTAAGCAAGCAAGAAAACAAAACCTTCTCACAATGAGCACACTAGTTGGTGATGAAATCCAATGTCATGGGAACAAAGTAAGAAGGAGTCGATATAGAGAGGGTGAAAAAGTTGCGTTGACGACATGCTTAACAGACTTAAACCCTGGTGCAAGCTCCCACACATAATCGTAGGTATACCCTCCAAGGCTCCCGAGTGAGTCTAGCCAACGTCGATTCCAAGTACCATGAAGACTTGTCCCTCCATAGTCACCTTGTGTAAATACCCTAAAGAGATAGGCCACTAAGGTTACCAACTACAACAGTGATGCCTAGGGAAACAATCGACAGTTCGATCCACGCGCAAGGGCAGGGTATCTAGCCTGAAATCAACTTGAAAGGCTTCCACTCATCATTGTGGGTATACCTTCAAGTGAGCCCCATAATATGCACAATCTCTACACTAATACCAACAAAGTAGGGTGAGTAAC
>JASDQU010735679.1:243774-277109 GCA_032191745.1 Picea mariana
CCATGGGTCTTGTATCTACATGTGCATTTTCCTTCATGTCCAAATACCTTCATCAATCTTGCGGTCCAAAACCCATGACTAGGGTTGACATCAATGACAACAACCAATCTTCCAACAGTGTGGGCCCATAACCTGTTAGAATATAATGGATGTGCTCGTTTTACCATTGACAATATCGCTATTGTCACCCAACCATAGGTCGAAGCCACCCTCTGAGCACCTTAACCTTGACAGAGAATCACTCCGGAAGAAAACCCTAGGCTAGATAGCCAAACAAAGGGTAGCGCTCCTTTCTCAAAGGATAGCACACCAACAAGCGATGATCAGATAGTCCAAACCCTAACCAAGAGATAGTCCAAGCCAAACGTGATCTGTTAGCTGCAGCAACTGCAATGGCAGCTCTCCTCCGAACCTGTGCACAAAACTAGGCACTGTAGTGCGCACAAGTACTGCTCTATAATTCTGAGACTGTCTGCCAGAATGAAGACTGACCTCCTGTATTTATAGTAATTTTGGCTAACTGCCTGGGCCGACTTCTCATTCTGGGTATCTGTCTGTTTAGTATATATTATTTCTTCTAGCCGACTTCTTCTCTTGGAGGCTAATAACCTAATACAAATTATCTTCTTGAGCCGACATGTCTCTAGGGTTATTAGCCAACTCATTAGGGTTTCTTCTTGCTTCCTGGAGTATTCTATTCTCCTCAGGTTTACACGTGGAGGTAAATACCTCCCGCAACTACCATAATATCAACACTCTCCTCATCCTAAGTATCGGGGAGTAGTTGAGTCCTCTCTTGGCTTTTGTTATTTTGACTTTAGTTTATTTAATTTATGGTATACCATGGTATGTAATTCAAAGTCATATATGCCCTTCCAGACAATATGGATATACAAATTGTTTTTTTGTTGTTAGTGGTTTTCCATATGTAATTTTTTTTTTCTATTTAATATGAAGTTTTCCAATAAACTCTAAAAAAATAAAATCTGATTATGTATAGTGATTGATTAACTTTTAGAAATATGTATTTGATAAATTAATTTTTAAATTTGACAAAGACAATGGACAATTAAATCCTATTGTACACGGATTGATTAGCTAAATATGTAATTGGCAAATTAATTTTCAAGTTTAATAAACCGTGAAAAAAATGTTCCGTATACAATGCACAATTAAATCCTATTACCATGGCTAAATAATAAAAAATTAAAATATTTAACAAATATTTTTCTGTTTTCTAAAAAAAAGCATATACTTAAATAAAATTAAGCTTTTTATTTAAAAAAAAAACATATACTTAAATAAATTAATTGTTAAATTTGATAAATTAAAATATTTAATAAATCATTTTTTAAATTTGTCTTATATTTTATATATATTTTACACAACTTTGAAATTTTTCTAGAAAAATTGGTTAACTCATAATAAATCAACAAGGTGACTTCTTAAAAACATAGTCCATTCAAACTTGCTTGCATAAAGATAAGGAGGAAGGAGTCGTTATTATTAGACTTTTTTTATAGGGTTTAATTGTTCTACACAAAATTACTATTTTTTTGTTATTTAAAATTTATTTTTTAATGTAAAAATGGGTTTAGCATGTTGAAAAACTACAGAAATAATTATTTAAATATATGGATTTAACAATTTCTCACCGGATTTTTGATAAATATTGGCAGAAAAAAGTCATTTGATATACTAGGGCTTTTCTATGTTTGGATCTGTATAATCCAAGTGCTCCATAAATTTTTTAGCAAACTGAATCCATTTCTAGATTCAAAAATACAATTTAAACAACAAAAATTTATAATTCCATGCAAATTTATATAGCCAAATTTAAACTAAAAACAAAACATAAAACAATTAAACAACACTTTTATATTATATATATTCTTCTCGACCAACTACAACTAAACTTTGATTTTAGACTTTTATATTATATATATTCTTCTCAAATTTAGGACCAACTAAACAACTTTGACTTTAGACTGACGCGTTTTGCAATCAAATAGATTCTAACTGTAACTGTGACTTTTGACCCACGCGTTTTGCATTTAGTCACAATCTAAATGCTACCAACTATAATAAAAATATATCATTAAATCACATTCTCAACGCTGTCATGATTAAAATCCAACCAAAAACAGGTGGACGATTGATTGGCCACAGGAGTTAAACGGAAAGGCGTCCACATTCATTGAAACAGAAAGGCGTCCACATTCATTGAACACTGCGAATCCCTTTGTTTTGACTCAACTGCCGGGCAGCCATGGATGAATCTCTGTTAGGTGTGAACCCCGCGCCATGAGGTCGATGGCATGTGCATGGATGGTACTTCATCTGCATGGATGGATCAACGGATGAATAAAAGATGGATGGACAAATTTCCCCGCGTCCATACCGGATTACAGATGGCTGCCAATATCCACCCACCATGTGAGGCAGCATTCAAGGGTGCTTTATAGGATGTTGAATTTGAGTTGTTTCAAATAGTATGGTTTATAGTTCATTTCACTAAGAATTATTAAAGGTAGCGTAGCAAGGTGGTTATTGATTGTCAAAGATAATTTACTAATTTTCGTGTGTCTTCAATAAATTATTTAACTTGTAAATTGGATTTATTTTGGATGGTTGAGAGGATTGATTTTTATCCTCCTCACCGAGAATAATTTATTTTAATTGACATGTAATAAATAATGACTTCTAGCCTTGTTTCACTATATGTATTAAATACTAACAACTTTCATAATGTTATTACTCACATAGCCTTATTATAGTTTTTGTTTTTGTATTAAGGTGTTGACATTAGTGGTGTAGAGATTTTGATGGAGAAACTACTTGTATTAAGGTGTTGACATAAGTGGTGTAGAGATTTTGAGGAGCACGAACACAAAGTGAATATGACTAGTAGTTTATAGTCAAAAGTGTCTAATTTATGAGTTGGGCAATTTGCTCTACATCAATGTTGCGGGCACATGGAAATTAGTGGGCTATCTATAATTGGTGATAAATATCCACCCTACTACACAACATTAAATGTTATGTGAGGTGGTATATAAGATGTCAGATTTAAAGGTGATAACAAGAACTCAAGTTGAAAATCTAAGATATGAAAATAAAAAGCAACATGAAAAGATAAATTCACATTGGGTGCTTTGAGAAGCAATAATCTCTTCTCTAACATTTTCATAAAACATGTTCTCCTCTTTAAATTTACTATATATACTAATTTTTTAGAAGTGTTTGACATTAAATCGTCTCCTCTCTGTTAGGGACCTAACCTACCTAACCCCTCAAGTGGGTAGAATAATATATTTCCATGTAATAAAGGTCAATATTAATAAGGCCTAGCAATAAGGAGGAATAAGTCAAATGTAAGAAGACCTAATAGAAGCTTCCGCTTCTAGAAGGATCTTCCTCTAGATTGTTCTTTTGGATAGATAGATTTAGTAAAAATAGGAATAAAGGGTATGAGAAGTTTTGTCTTGGATATTATTGTAATAGAGCTCTGCTCTGCTGGAGGTTTCTCCCTCGAAGAGGCAAGTGAACATTGCTCTCAGTAATCAAAGTGCTCTTTATGGTGTTATTCTAGTATTATTTTGGTATTATGGTGATGTTGTTCTGGTTATATCAATGTTTATCTGCCATTTCTAGCTAATTATTTTTGTTCTGCATTCTATTTTATATCTGGAATATTACAAGAGGTATCAGAGCACCTTCCTCGGCAAAAAATTGTGGGTTAAATTTTTTTCAGGGTAGAGACCTATTCCGATGTATTTAAGCTACAAAGATTTGTCGTTACATGCATAAACCCGCGGTCAAGGATTCATACACGCAAGAAATACAAGTGGTACTTAAGCACACATCTGTTGGCCACCCTTGTAACCCATGTTGGTACCCCTTCAAGTGGTAGCGCATCAGACAACACATGTATATGAATCGGCCTAGATCTCCTGAAGCCCTTCATAGATAAATCGACCGATCGCTTGACTGCTATAGTGCCACAAAGAACAACACTTAGGAAGATACTTTCTAGTACATGGGTAGTTGGGTAGTACGGCTAAGGGTACAGTCTAGCCTCCTTAGTTGGAACCCTGAGATATTGGGTTGAGTACTACTGTTGGACCCCGCACGTATATCAAAGAGCTATAGCACAGGGAAAACCCTTGTCCGTAGAACCCTTGAATACCCTAACCCTTGGGAAGAAAACATAAATAGAACCAACAATATCTATTGTCGTTCTTTAGTGTCTTTTGCATTCTGGTTGCGAAATTACTACACATTTCTTCCTATTAAGCATTGGGGCATTTCATCACTGTAGTATTCTTTAGGCCGGAGTATAACTCCGCAGGAGTAAAAAAAAAAAGGTATAGTGGTCTCGTCGGCACACTTATTTGGGACCTATTCCATTGGATTCCCCTTTTCTCCCTGATCCCAATCATACCCTTCATTTTTAATCCTTTTTGTTTCAGTGGACCCAATCCCTTCCTAGTTTCCCTATTTTTCTACATATTCCATTATATTTCCCTTCAAGCACTAATCACCGTGGTACCTATCACTTCTAGGTCCTTTTTTTGTGGTCCCTCCCACCGATTTTTTTCCTTACCCGCACTTCCTCTCTCCAAATGGCCACCACTCGCAACCAAGAACTCCAAACTTCCATCAATCAAGCCCATGTCTGTTACAGAGAAATTCCCTTGCGGACAAGTGGATTCTCTCTTGGATACTAGACTCCTATGACCAAGACAAAAAAGTGTTATTGTGGACACTGACTTTCCTTTTCATGAAGCTAAACTATCCAAAGAAGAAGAAGGAAGAAGAGTAAATACCTTTTACTGACGTTTGTCCTTGCTTGATCCAGGCTGGTCTTGATCTCCAAGTTCTTCAGAAGGTCCTGCAATACAATGAGCAACAACAACGAGACACACTTCTTACTCTACCATGATTAGCTTCATAATGGATCTATGAAATAAACAAGTTCATGAAACGTACAAAAATTTTAAAGGAAACAGGCCAAGCATAGATTTATATTAATGAAAACAAAGTGAGATGCTTACATCCATGTATGTAGGTGCAACAGCTTCACCAAGCTCTCTTTGTCCAGAACCTTGCTCAAATAATCCACACAGAATGATGATGCTTCAATGATATCTCCCTTATGAGATCGTAAGTTTGATGTTTCACAATGTCTCCATCTCCATGTCAATACCACTCACGAGATCATAAGTTTGGTATCTCCAATCTCTATCCATCTTCACCATGAGAAGGCCTCCTTATATAATCTTGGAGAAACCTAACCACTTGAGAGATTTTTGGGATAAGTTGAGGATTCCTCTCCTTCAGTTGTGGATCTTCCCTAAGATCATGCCTTGACCTCAGATTCGAATCCAACCAACTTCAGAGATTGAGGGGATTCTTCCTTGATTTATCTCAACAAACCAAATTTTGCTCAGAAAGGGTAGCGCTCCCCCAAAACTGTGCACGGAGTGTTTCAACGCTCCCCCAAAGAAGGCTGGGGAGCGCCAGTGCTCCCTGACAGTGGGTAGGGGAGTGTTTCCTTCCAAAAATCATTTTTGAGTGGTTTTTTTCATGGCAAATGCTTTGTAATCTTCATCAAATGATTTCTCTTCCTAAAACTAGTCTTAAGTGTCCTTGTGATGTCGTTAGAGGCACGACATAGTCAAGATGAAAATATGATGTTTGCGACACTTGGGATACTTGTGGTCAAGATGCAACACTTTCAGACAATATCTGACACTTACAACACTTGTAATGACGACACTTGTGACACTATTGAAGTGAGTAATTTTGATGTGTAACAGATTGCCCCCCAAAGTGCGAAGTTAGAAGATGAGAACTGATGACTGAAGTACTTTGTAGAATTTTTCAACTAAGGGTATGGACTCAGAGAACATGGAAGAAGCTACACACAACCATCAAACAATATTATGACATGTTTCAAACCCAAGGTAGGCATACCTATGCTTGAGTGATAAATACTTCCAAGGTATGGCCACCATAAAATACACTATGGATCCATAATTATATTGACAAAAAGGTATAGCCACTAAAGATACAATGTGGATCTATACTCCTATGACCTGAACTGATCGTAGCCACGAAGAATACACAGTGGATCTATGAGACGACAAGACATAGCCATGACCAATACAAAGTCGATCTATGTAACAATATATGTGCCAATGTTCAAAAGAAACTTCGTCGCAACCTGGGAAAAGTATAGATAAAAGTGATGACTCAACCCAGGGTCTTCTTACCAATCCCGATGCAGTACGAATCTAGCCATGTGAATAGATTTCCTGATGTCTAACATGGCAGAAACCACTTGATTATCGGTCAATGAGGCAAACCGTTAACAAGCGCGAGGGAAATCACCATTGATGTCAATGATTCCCAAGGTACTTGTTGGTTACTACTTCCCTTTGGGGTTTGCCTAAGTTATTGACCCAGGGTTCATGCCATTCGGGGTTCCAACAAAGCTTCTAAAACAATCATCCCTCCTGGTAAATCAGAAGGCAACACAGCGCCAGAAAGCACTGCGCAGTCTCACCCGAGATAGCTTTAAATGGGTGGTTGTAAGACTCAAGTGTTTACAACCTAGGATAGAGCATGGGATAGGGGTTTCTCGGATAGGGTCAGATACCATGAGCCGTAAGTGAGAGTACTTATTCCTTGGATTCGCATACGAATATCCCACAGGTTAATTAAAGTTAACTATAAGCAGATTCATAACCAAGTATTAACTCATTAATCAAGTTTAATGATCAATTGTTGAAAGAAAGAAGAATCATGCATACAGTTAACACATTACACGAGAGTTACCGTGGTTCACCCCCTCATGGGCTACGTCCACAAAGATTTGGCTCTTGGCTCTTGTATTATGATAGTTTTGCATTTCTGGCGCCTCGCACTTACAATTCTCCACAAAATTGGGTAAGATCTATGCAAGGCGAACTAGATCGCACCAGGCTCCACAACCTATGGTCTAATTCTTAGATCTACCTCTCCTTGGGTCTCCTTTGCTCAACAGCTTACAAATTAGTTCATACCACTCAAAACATTATAGAAAAATCCCTAACAACTACTAACAAACAACCCTATATGATACTTTCGTATCTATATTTATACATTTAGGGATCTTCAGCCTCTTTCAAAATATTACAAAAACCCTAACCCTTCTTACGTTAGGTCTTTCTCCCATACGCGTGTTGCTCCTCCTCCCGCTGTCGTTTTCCTTTGTGCACGCTTTCTTGCATCCGCGCGTGCTGCTTTTCTACCAATTGTTACTTTAGTATTTTGCATGCTTTCTTTCCCACGATTATTCTTCTTTTCTCTTCGGCCTAGTGCCAACAGGCCCCCAACACTGACACGTGACTCATCCCAAGTCACCTAGTTTATTTGTGCTTCCTAGATCTCCTTTGTGATCGTCTGGAACTGTTCCTGCAACTTTGTTTCTTTTTTTAGTGCCTGCGTGGTTTTCTCCTTGATGGTGTCGACTGTCTGAGCTGCCACTTCCTCGCTCATCAGTCCTATGCATTCTAGTTGAGTCTGTGTTGTTTGGTTTCTGGCTTCTTCTATCTGCGCAAGTGCTTCTGCTACACGTTCCTGCAACGGTTCTATTTTATCCCGACGCTCATGTTTTTGTGTTTGCACAGTGATAAGTTTTGCCTGTATCTTCTTCATCTCTTGCATTCCCTTGACTCATTCAGGGATTAGTATGGTCTTTTGTCACTGCTTGAGTTCTTGGATCATTGCATTGATCCTCTCCTCCTCCTTTTCCCAGTGTTGGACTTGTGGATCCTCTTCCAGCCTTGTCCAAAGTTGCGTTGCTTTATCTAGGAAGTTGGTTTTCATGCTGACCTTTTTTTCCAACTCCTACAGCTGCATTGTTGCTTCCTGCTTCCTTTTCTCCTTCACTGGTGGTGGAGTTGTCGGTCTAATCTGTCCACGAAGAGTCTTGATCTCCTTTTGATACTGATCAATTGCCTGCGCAATGTGGTCGAACTTTTCTGCAACTGGGAGTTCATTTCCTTGCCCAGTAGTTGGAAGTTTCCCAAAAACTTCTTCCACTCTGCATTCCATCTCGTTTCTACGTTATTTCTCCTCCTTGATTTCCGATTGAGCATGTGCACAAACTGTTTCCAACGCTTCTTGCTTCTTTGTTACTTGTTGTAGCTCGACTAAGTTTTTATGTGCTCGATCCTGCATCTCATGGTTGACGCTCACCTGTAGTTTGTGTAATTCCTTTGATGGCATCTGTTTCAAGACCAATTGGATATGATCCAAATCCTTCAGTGGTGTATGTCCCACAATTTCATCCATTCCCAACATGCTAGGCTTTATGTAGACCGTGGAATGTGCATGTGGTATTAGAAGAACTGGGTCGTGTTCTTCTACCTCCACCCTTTTTGTGGCCTGTGTGGTCGATGGCTCTATGTCTCTAATGGTACTGGTGATCTGGGCTTCCCTGAATTTCTTAAGGAGCCATCCCATTTCTGTCAGTTCCTTCTGCAGTTCATCTCGATGGTGCGTGGCATGATCGAAATCTTCTGCGAGGCAGTCTTGGACCATCCTGGCAATCATCTCTCCATCATCCTCCATGATTGTGTAATTCGGTGGTGGTCATTGTGCCTTCATTTTCTTGTGCACACCTGCGTCCTGTGTCGCTGGTCTCTTAGGCCCCCCTGGTTCCTGTGTGATGGGGTTCGGTGCGGTTTCCTGTGCTCCCTAAGCTAGTTTCTTCTGTCCATTGGTCGACTGGGTGGTTTATGTTCCTCCCTTCTGGGTCCTTGGTTGTTGTGAGTCATCATCTGCTTAAGTTGACTTGGGTTGGCCCGTTCTTCGTCTCTTGGGTACTGGGATTTGTGGAGGCTGTGTCTCTGCCTGCACATACCCTCCTTCTGTTGTTTTTGTCGGTACTCCTTTGGGTATAGTTGGGATTCTCCATTCATCAGGCCATTCGTTGATGATCATGTCGATATCACCCTCGGTGACATAGTAGCGCATTTGTAGCCATTGTTTATCTGGGTATTGCCTTGGTTGTATCCACATGGCTTGTCGCCTAGCCCAGAAATTAGCAATGTCCCTGTATCATGCGACAGCCTCTAGTATTATTCTCCATGTTCGGTCGATGGCTTCCTGTATCTCCCGTAGGTATTCTTCGAATACAATTATGTTCTCCTTCTTCTTGGCTAGTGGCCTATCTCTCAGGACGCGAAATCTTGCTCCCCATGGTTGTGGTGTGGTAGCAAAGACGACGTATTTTGGTTCTCGCCATCCTGTGAAAGGTATGAGAGTGATCAGCCATGAGTAATGAAATTTTGTATCTGCGTCCTGCACGTCTTTGCAGTCTATTTGGAACAAGTTTGATAGGTATGGCACCCAACTCATGAAGGTGTCTTCTGCGCACTGAGTTACCACAACATTGACTCATGCCGGTAGTTCGTCTTTGCGGCATTTTCATAGTAGTTTGCAAGCTAAGATCTTTGCCCCCAATTGTGTCGCAACATTGTTGATCCATTTAATTATAATGCCTTTTGTTCCCCTGTCGATGGCATATTTCTTTTTCATCTCTTATTCCAATGCTTTTTCCTTGGACTTATCGTCCAAGATCAATGCAGGATCCATACCCCCGGTGGGTAAGCCTGTTATTTGCGTGATAATTTCGACCGTTATGTGGACAGGTTTGTCCAGCCATATATCCCCTCCATGCGTAACTGATAATAGTTTTTTTACGCATGTCGTCACATATTGGCCTCTGCCAAAGTGTGGTATCTTCAACAACCCTAGAATTCTTGTTCTGTCCAGTCCAGTGTCTGAGTGATGGATTCTCCGAGTTGGTTCACGATTATTTTCTGCAAAAAAACTTGCGGTGCAAGCTCTGGATATTTAGTGTCATCTTCTACGTCATGGTCAGAATACTTGAGCTTCCCAACGTGACCTAATAGTTGTGGGTCCACCTGTACTCCCTCTGGTATGCGAGGTAGCACAATCTCTGCAGCTGGTTTCTTTCGAGGTGAGCTTGGTATCGGAATTCAGTCCTCCTGTCGTAGTGGTTGGTTCGAGGTTTCAATAGCTTCCGGTTGCTCCTTTTCCATCCATTCTTCCCAAGCCATGGCCATTTCCCCTGTCGGCTCGGCCGAAAAAGAATCTGGGATGGGTCTTTGTGGGGCATCTGGTTGCATTGTTGCGTCCGGGTTTTGTGCGCTTCTAGTGGCTCCTACGGCTGCTTCAACATTCTTTTGTGGTATTTCCTGGTGGGTTTCTTCTTCCTTTTGTTGTGGCTCGTGCACTGCTGCTAGTGTATGTTGTTCCATGACTTCTATTTGTGGTTTTGGGGCCTCCTCAAGTATGGGTGTAAACTTTACTGGAATTTCCTCTGGCGACGGGATTTCATCAATATCGACGATTTCTAGGAGATGTTGTTCACTTTCTTCCAGTGGTCCTTGCGACCTTGTCTGAGCCCTAGTTTATCTGGCTGTATGGCCTGGTTCTACGAGGTTTGGTGGTGCCATAATGGTGTATTTCAAACGTTTGTGGGGTTTGAATGGCTTTGGTAAGATTTGTGGTTTCACTATGTCCGTTCTTGCTGCTATTGCTCTTTTCCTGTTCTCCGTCCATGAATAGACTAACTGTTGTTGTGCTCGTGTGTTGTATGGGCTCGCCATGAAGCTTGTCGAGGACGTTTTCCTTCCTCGTGTGATTAATGCACCATAACTATAGGTTCAATGCATCTATGGTGGTTTTGTACTTGCCATTATGCCTGCTCTTCCGTCTCTAGTTGGCACGTTTAATGTGGCATCCCCTCTGACCTTTCCTTGCTTTAACTCTTCTTTTTGTTGTCATGTCGACATGCTTTTGTTGGTCTTTCTCGCATGTTTCCTTTTTCGATATGGTCGTTATATTTTCCCTTGCTGGCTTCATGTTTCATATGATTTTTTTTTAACTGTGCGGTGGGTGGTCGACTGTCCTTATACAGTTTCAGCCAACTCCCATTCACCATTCCTCTAAGGTCTGTGCCCGGTAGATCTCTTAACTGTACAACTTCTCCGTCCGTGATAGTTTTTACCTCGTATGGTCCTAGCCAATGCATTCTCAGCTTTCCTGGGTGCTGTAACGCTTTACTATCGTAGAGTAATACTAGATCTCCTTCCTTGAACGTCTTCCTCTTGATGTGGTGGTCGTGCCAATATTTGTCTCTTTCTTTCTGTACTTGTTGATGGAATCCTGCCAAGACTCAGTCTTCCTCCATTGACAGTAACTGATTCAGTCTTTCCTGTACTGTGCGTCATTCTGTCATTTGTGTAATGGCTGCTATATGTAGGATGGGTATTAAAAATTCTAAGGGCATTACTACTTCTTGACCATAGACTAGTTTGAATGGTGTGTGGCCAGTCAGCTTTTTACATGTGGTTCTATACGCCCACAGTATTGTTGGTACCTTGAGATCCCAATCATCCCTGTTGACGTTGCATATCTTTGTCAAGGCGTTTTCTAGGATTTTGTTGAAGGCTTCTACCATGCCATTTGCCTGTGGGTGATACGGTGTGCTTCTCTGGTGATGAACTTCAAACTCTTCCAGCATCGCTCGAATGGTGTTTTTTATGAAGTGCGTTCCTTGGTCGCTCATCAAAATTCTTGGGCACCCAAATCTAGTAATTACCTGTTCAAACAGAAAGTGTGCAGCTGTCTCTGTGCTGCAATCTTTTACTAGCATGGATTTCGCCCATCTTGTTAGGTATTCTGTCACGGTGATAATGTATCTCACCCCCGTTCTTTTGGCTGGTGGGTTAATAGGTCCCACGAAGTCTATCGCCCATTTGTCGAATGCATGAAGTGTCACTTGTGGTCGTAGTGGAATCTCGTCCATTCTATTGGGTTTGCCTACCCTTTGATAGACGTCACATTGCTGACAGTATTCTTTTGAGTCTCTGTGGATCATTGGCCACCATAATCCTGCACGTAGTACCTTCTGCATGGTATCTTTTCCTGCATAATGCCCTTCTGTTATTCCCTTGTGGGCTTCTACTAAAATTCTTGGTCATTCGTGGGCTAGTATGTATCTTCGTAAGATGCTATCTAGGCCCATCTTCTATAGATGTCCTGTGATCAATTGATAGTCAGTTGCGCAGACTACCAAGTTCTTCTTCTGTGCAATGGTATATTCTTGTGGCGCAGTACCTATGCAAGTACTGGATGATCTCTGTGAAGTGATCGTCAGTAATCTGTACTGAGAATAGTTTTGCATCTAGAAAGTTGTCTTCTAAATTCATTGGTTCCTCTCCGTTTGTGACCCTCGATAGGTGGTCACGCCCTGCATTTAGTTTTCCTTGTTTAAATATTACCTCAAAGTCAAATTATTGAAATAGTAATAACCATCGACAAATTCTCCCCCCCCAACACTGGCTTGTTGACTAGGTATTTCAAGGCTGAGTGATCTGTAAACATCTTAAAGTGTTTTCCCAATAGGTAATGTTTGTACTTTTGTAGTGCATAAACCATAGCTAGGCCTTCTCTTTCTGTCGTGTTATAATTTTGTTCTGAATCTGATAATTTTCTACTTGAAAACGTTATCGGGTGGTCCAAGTCTCTTGCTCCTGGTTGCACCAAGATAGCTCCGAGTGTGATCGTTGATGCATCTACATGTACATGGAATGTCTTCTCCCAATCTGGAAATACCAATATTGGTGTAGTGACCATCTTCTCCTTTAGGGTATCCAGACTGTGTTGACATTCATCGTTCCATTGATACTTTGTATCCTTCCTTAACATTTTTTCCATTGGTGTTGTAATCTGCGCGTAGCCTTTGATGAATTTCCTATAATATCTCATATGTCCTAACGTTGCTCTGAGTTGGCAGACTGTTTTTGGCACTGGTAGATTAACAATGTATGTGATTTTGGCCGGATCTGCTAGCAAACCCTGTTTCCATATTATGTGTCCCAATAGTATCCCAAACAGTGTCCCAAATATGCATTTCTTGATATTTAGTGATCTCTGGCACTGTTTGCATTGTTCTAGCATTAGTCGTAACACTTCCACATGATTTTTTAACAGGATATAGACTGTCCAATCATCCAGGTATACTTTGAGGAATTGATGGATGAACTCCTTAAATGCTTCGATGACCACTCTAGAAAAGATCACAGGTGCATTCTTTGGTCCGAACGGCATGACTGTATATTGATAAGATCCCCATTCTGTCGCAAATGTGGTCTTGTGTCTATCCTCCTATTCTATCTTAATCTGGTGATATCCTGAGAATCCATCAGTCAGTGAGTATGCTTCGTGGCCTCCTACATTCTCGAGTACTTTGTCTGTGATTGGCATGGGGAATGGGTCATGTAGGCATGCATCGTTCGACTTCCTCAAGTCGACGCATATTCTGATCCCTCTTCCCCATTTCTTGTCCTGTACTACCATCGGACTTATCCATTCTGATTATTTGAATGATTCGATGATGTCGGCCTCGAGTATCCTATCGATCTCGTCTTTAAATTTCTATTTATATATGGGATTCAATCTATATGGTCGTTGTTTAATGGGTCTCGCATCAGGTCTAAGTGGTATCTTCACTTCTCCTAATTCTTCTGCTATGCCTTTCATCTCTGTAAAGGTTGTGGGAAAAAGGTCATTGTATTCGCACAACAATTATGTGATGCTTTCTAGTGTCTGTTCATCCCAGTAGTCTCCAATGTTGACCATCTTGGGCCGCTTGGTGGTCCCTATGTTAAACTTATTTACCTTGATTGGTGCAGATATGACCTCTGACTCTAAGGGTGGTCCTTCCACATCTCTCTCGCCTTCAACTTCTTCGATCTGAATATTGCGCAGATCGTCTTCATCCGGAGCTTCCTCCTGTATATGGTAGCATGACAGTAGATCCTTGATTGTCTTCTTATTTCATTGTTGTACCTCTGTGATAGTTTCTACTTCCGGTTCTTCAATGAATATGACGTTTCTGATCTGTTTCGGGGCCACGTCTATGTTGGGGTTCTCATCGTCAAATGAGAAAGTGATTGTAAAGTTCTATTGGAGTGTTACCCATGTCTTGGTTCCTTTACACATTTCCTGGTCTATATACCAATTCACTGGTATGCCCTCTAAAGTATGAATGAAGTGGTGAGACCATTCCTCCGATGGCATCATTTTCCACAGCGTTTGACATGCCTCCAAGTATTATGTTGGTGTGCCTAGTCTATCATATTTTTGTTGTTTGTTACATGTTTGTTCTACTCCAAACCTTATGCGCAGTAATTGCTTACATTGGTACCAATATATGATAGTTTCTTTGTGTGCACCCCACCATCTGGCAGGTGTAGCCTTTAATGCTAAATCCAGTGCTAGCAATCTTTGGTTTTCTAGTACCTCGTCTTCATATTGTGTCAAGAAAGTTTCCAAATCATTTAGCTCGTGAAAGCTGGGTGGTTCTCTGATTTCTGTGCCAATCCACCTTACTACGTGGTCTATTCTAGCACACCTTCTCGTGGATACTGCATGTAGTCTTTGCTGCCAGTTTTCTAACCCGGTGTCTGTGTCTGTTGTGCATGAAGTAATACTTCGCCAACTGAGTACCCCGTCTACAGTTGGGTTTATGAAATCTGCATCACGTGCAGTTGTTCTGTACAACTAGCCGATCTCTTCTAAATCCAGGCAAGTGGGTTCTACGAACCTATCGCCTTCTGATGGGTCGAGTGGGGCTATGACCCTGTAATCCCCTAACTCAAATGTCATTTTTCTGGTTTTTAAGTTAATTATGGCCTGGTTGTCGAATGCCCAATCCAGACCGAGTAGCTTCAAGTAAGGTGTTGTGTCATCTACTATTTCGATGACTTCAAAGTCTGCCTTAGTGCGCACCCCATCCAGGTCTATCATCATTCCTTTCAATCTACCTATTGGTAGGACTCTATGTTGATTTTCTAGTTTAAATTGAACGGTTGAATATCCCAGTGTAGGTTCTCCCATGCATTGCCATGTATATTTTGGTAGTACATTTACTTTGAATCCTAGATCTAGTATAATATCTCCCATATTGAAATCTCCAATGTTAGCATTTAATCTAAATTCCTTTCTTGTTCTTCTTCTTGTGTGTAGGTGGTTGACAGTTTTCAATTATGGCTTCTGTTTCATCTCACCGCTACATTTTTCTAGGATGTTTTGTGATATCTTGACAAATGAAGGATCATTCAACATTTTGATGCATGATTGCAAAAAATATTTTATCGTACTTACTTTTTCCTTGGGTTGTATTCGGTTGGTATGGTCCATTGATGGAAGAATTTCGTATTCCGAAGCTTCTATGCTATGTTGTGTGGTCAGCACAGTGTTCTCCTTCTGGAATTCTTGTCGGGCTTTTGTAAAAATATCCTTCTCCTTATGCATGTCGAACTGCTTCTTGGGGTCGGTGTTCTTCTTTATCCATTGGTTCTGCACTGGTTCCTGTCGAACTGCGTCGTTCCCTATTTTTGTTCCTCCTCGAGTGACTATATTGATGTTTTGACCATCATCCCTTGCTTCGGCTGAAATCCACTGAATGTTTTGGTTATTTTGGTTCCTCTTTTCCTGGATTTTTCCAAGTAATGTTGGGCAGTCCTCTGTATCGTGGTCCGATGTACAACAATACATACAAGTCACTGGTGGCAATGGACACTCCCGTGCATAATGTCCTGGTTGCTGGCAATTGTGACATGTGACAGGTCCTCTGCCGTCTCTGAAACCTCCTTTGGCTCATCCTGCTCCTCTATAATTTGTGCAGTCACCTCGCGGTGGGTTGTACTGTGGTCCCTGGTTATACTGCGCAGAATTGTACTGTGGTTATGCTGGGTTGTACTACAACTGTTGTTGCGCAGTGTTGTATGGTGTTGGGGCTTGATTGAACTGTGGTGTTGCCTTCCCAGTCATCATTTCTGCCTTTACCCTGTATGCATCTGATGTTCTTTCCCACATCAACTCCATAGTTCTACAATCTTTGTCATCATGGCCTACTAACTTGCAAAATGTGCAATATGAGGTCTTGGGGACTGTTTGGTATTTCTGCATCATCGTGCAGTGGTAAGGGTCGTGACCCAGTTTCTTACATATTTCGCACCATAATCCTCCTTGTGGTAGTGGGTTTGGCATTCCTGTCTCCATATACTGTGCGAATGTTGGGCATTCATTCTTATGGTGTCCTTCCATCCTGCAGGTAGTGCACCAAACTACTTCTCATTTTTCCTTGTTCTTATTCTGGTTCAGTTGAAATGTTAATTTCTTTAGTTCCTCCTTCAGTTCTTCGATAGCCGGGTCCGTCTATTGGTACTGATTCTCTTCCAATTGCAAGGTTTCCTGCAAAGCCTCTGCCTGCGTCTGAAACTTCTGTTGTCATAACGAATATTTTAAGTGTGGGAGTAATGAGTTGAAAAGCAGGCATCGATGCTACATATCAGTCATAAGGTATTTTAACTTTCCTTTTAATTGCTTGAATCTTTGATCAATCTCCCATACCGATTCTCCTGATTTTTGTCTTATTTCAATTATCTCATTCATGTATTGATCCTCTAAGATCGACTTCTGGAACTAGTTGATCAGTAGTTTCTTAACGTTGTCCAGTGTCCTTGTCGTTCCGGGAACATTGTTCATGTCTAGACTCATGTACAATTCTAGTGCGCGGTCCCTTAGCGTGGTCGCTAGCTGCGCGAGTTTAGTGTCTTCATCAGTGATCTGCTTTGCTTCCCAGATCTTTGCGCAAATGAATAGATGATTCTCGGGGTCTTCTGCTTCTTCTCCTCGAAACTCTGGTAATCTGATAGTGGGGTCGTGTCCTGTCATTCCAAATAGTGAGCTACTCCCTCCTCTGTGTGGTGTAGATAGTTGACTAAAATTGCCTGAACTAGCTCCTCCAGTTGTTTCCCTTTGTTTCGATGTACTTCCTGTTGTCGGACTTCCTTCGAACTTTGGTTGTCTAAACGGTGGTGGTATTTTGGGTGTATTGGTCGCACATGGGTTTATGGGTTCCACACTGACACTAATATTGAAGGAATGGTTGTCTTCTCCTCCTGTTCTTGGGCACCTCTTGTTTTCCTCTCATATGTGGTGCACAAAATTTCCTCAATATGCTCCACAGCTCGGAGATCCTCTACCTCTTCCTCATTGGTTGCCAATCCCTCCCTCTCAGCTACAGCTCTCTTGTTGGTATTCACCTTATATTGGTAGGGTGCTCCGCTATGCATCGTTCCCGATGATGCCAAGATCCACTTGAGTTGGTCATCATCCATCAAGATCGGGTCGAAGGGTTCCTCCTCCTTATTCTATGTATCCTACCCTCCTTCCATTCCTCCTTTCTTTGTCAGTGCTTCCCCCCTTCCCCCATGCACGTAGGGAAGTCTAGCTATCTAATTCCATTGTCATCACACCTTTGTTATATAGCAGTATCTTGATAGAAGTATATAGTGATTGGATGTACCTTCCTCTAGGTCCTCATAGGAACTCTTTCTCGGCTATGCTATATGACTTTGCTGTGTCTACCGCGAATTCTGTGATAAAGCCTGCCACAATACTATCAAGCCAAAAATCGACTGCGCAGGTGAATTTGTTGTTCGCCTACTGCAGCTGTTGGATATGTATTGGAGTCCAATCTGGTTCGTCGCTTGGGTATCTTTTAACCTTAAGATCCACTCTTTAGTAGATACTGAAAATCACAGAAAAAACTTCGTGTAGATCCGTAAATACGTATTTATCCAGGTATTTACACGGTGTGATCCTAGGGTTTCTATTATCTTTTTGTGCAAACTCTAGCTCGATGGTTCTCAACCAACCCTCGATTTCTTCTCTCATGGGGTTCCAAGGTCTCAACATCCCCTTTTAACAGTTCATTGCTCTTCCTTCGGTTCTTTATTCATTCCATCTCATTTACTCAGTCCTTTCTTGTTGGTTACTGATTCCCTTTAGGGTTTGTCTAAGTTATTGACCCAGGGTTCATGTCATTCGAGGTTCCAACAAAACCTCTAAAACTATCGATTTTCCTAGTAAATCAGAAGGCAACACAACGCCAGAAAGCATTGCGCAGTCTCACCCGAGATAGCTTTAAATGGGTGGTTGTAAGACTCAGGTGTTTACAACCTAGGACAGAGCATGGGATAGAGGTTTATTGGATAGGGTCAGATACCGTGAGCCGTAAGGGAGAGTACTTATTCCTTGGATTCGCATATGAATATCCCACATGTTAATTAAAGTTAACTATAAGCAAATTCATAACCAAGTATTAACTCATTAATCAAGTTTAACCATAAATTGTTGAAAGAAAGAAGAATCATGCATACATTTAACACATTACATGAGAGTTACCGTGGTTCACCCCCTCCTAGGCTACGTCCACAAATATTTGGCTCTTGGCTCTTGTATTATGGTAGTTCTACATTTCCGACGCCTCGCGCTTACAATTCTCCACAAAACTGGGTAAGATATATGCGAGGTGAACTAGATCGCACCAGGCTCCACGACCTGTGGTCTAACCCTCATATCTACCTCTCCTTGGGTCTCCTTTGCTCAACATATTACAAATCAATTCGTACCACTCAGAACATTACAGAAAAATCTCTAACAACTACTAACGAACAACCCTATATGATACTTTTGTATCTATATTTATACATTTCAGGCTCTTCAGCCTCTTTCAGAATATTACAAAAACGCTAACCCTTCTTACGTTAGGTCTTTCTCCCATACGCGTGTTGCTCCTCCTCAGGTTGTCTCTTTCCTTTGTGCACGCTTTCTTGCGTGCGTGTGTCCTGCTCTTCTGCCAATTGTTACCTCAGGTTTTTGCACGCTTTCTTTTCCATGATCGTTCTTCTTTC
The DNA here is from genome assembly GCA_032191745.1 of Picea mariana. NCBI lineage: Eukaryota > Viridiplantae > Streptophyta > Pinopsida > Pinales > Pinaceae > Picea > Picea mariana. The sequence continues at coordinate 262,626 of JASDQU010735679.1, forward strand.
CTCTTCGGCCTAGGGCCAAGATTACTCTAGTACATTCCAACGAATGTGAATGGATGAGCTGAAGTCAAACATCCATGGAATCATCTGATCAGGGGTCAATGATGTAAACCCACTGTCGGAAGCAAGGAGGCCTACCAATGAGGCATGCAGGTCCCAAGGTACTAATTGGTTTCTAAGTCAAGTTTCTAGATAATGCATTGAAGTTGACAACAATAGACTAGTCGAAGGAGGGCCTTGATGTATCCCCCATCAATGACACAAAACTGACACAGAGATGTAATTGGTAGATCAAATAAACATGGAATGACATGGGTATTGGAACAGGAATTTGTGATGGTTGATTCTCGAGGCAGATACTTCCCTTGAACACTGAGGCACAACAATAGAAACATGACATGGACCAAAACACGATGATACAGTGGATACGGTGACTTTCGTCATGTGAACCAAAGGAGTAAGAAAACTCAGAAGATTGGTTCAATGCAGAGGTTCAACGGATTTAAAATGCATTCAAAGGAAAAGTGTTGTGTTCAAAGGTGACCGTAAGAGTTACTGGTAATGTTCTCAAAACCTTCTTGGCTTGCTTCCTTCAATTTTTCCCCGATCTAGATAGACGAGTACCTCTTTTTTATTTAACAAGCTCGAGGAGGGTAACACATGCTCGATATAACTCACCTTCGTTAAGTCCCTCTTCCTTTGTTTAATGAACTGGAAGAAGTAAGGGTTCGGTCTCGTATGGGCCCTTCAATGTATGATTGTTTAACGAGTCCAGAGAAGGTAAACCTTCATGGTTTTTCATATTTAGAGAATCTGAAAATGACTTAAAGACGACTCCAGTGTTGTACTTTTTCGTAATGTTAGTCTCGCGAGGCCGAAAAAGAGATAAATTATCACTCGAAATACGCCCTTTCAAACCTTCTAACGAGTTTGAAAGGAAGCAAGATCACTCGGCAATCTTTTCATGTTTAGAGAGTCTGAAAAGAGATTAAAGGAGACTCCAGGGGGTTCCTTTTTCATATATCCATGCGAGCCCGAAAAAGAGATAAAAGGTTGCTCGATTACATTATCATGTTTTTACGAGCATGAGAAAGAAAAAAGACTAAGCTCGGTACTCTTTCCCCAGCTTGAAAGCTAGTGACTTAACTCTAGAATGATTATCAAAGGCTGGAGACATGTTCCCTAGGCTTCAATTCATTCACCAACTTTGAGGTTGTCACCAATTTCTGTACTAGATGGAGAAAAAGGATAAGGGTGGATGAAAAGAAGGTTAAAATATGAGACCTAATGAAAGACTCGACTCGATATCTACGAGATCTGGTGAAAGACATGACCTGACAGGAGAGGTGACTGTTTCATTTTTTAACGAGCTTGACATAGAAGAAGAACTATGCTCAAGGCTCTAGGTTGAATCCCAGATTTCTGTTTCATTTTTTAACGAGATTACTACAGAGAGGAAAACTATTCTCGTGACTTTTGTTTCATTTTTTAACGAGGTTTCTACAGATACGTGAAAACTATCCTCGTTAACTCTTCTTGATCATGGCTTCCAAGAGGATAACACTCTGGAAGGACACCATGTCATGGGACAAAACTCGGTCATGGCTTCCAAGAGATCTTCACTAGATGGAAGAAGAATTCTCTGGAAGGAACACATGTCGAGGGTCTCACCAGGGGTAAGGAGATCAGGCTCCAATAGCCCTACCGAAGAGATCACCATGTCAACTACCGGATCTAAGTCATTGGAAGTCGAAGTCATGGGAGACAATGCCGCATAATTGACTTGTGGAAGGGGTGATACCGACTGCACATAAGAACCGTTTAGGGATTTCATTAGGTTGATGATCAAGTCAGGGCCAAAAAATGAAATTTGATCAATAGTCACCATTCTTCCATTGTGAGGGAAAGATATCACACGAAAGAGAGTGGACACAATAGCTTTCATGGAATAGACATAATCTCACCCAAGGAGTAAATCGAAATCCAAGGGGTCTTGGACTACCATAACATCAATAAAGACAGTTTTCCCTCCCAAAGTTATGGTAAACTGGGGAAGGATCCCTAAAGGGTGATTGGTTCTTCTGTTAAAAGAAAACAGAGTCTGGGTAACCAGCACAAGTTGAGTATAACCCAAAGCTTTCCAAGCAATAGAGGACAAAATACTAACAGACGAACCTTCATCTATCAATGTTTGAGGAATGACCCGACCACAAACCTGTATTGTAGTCTTGAAAGGAATGTGAGAGGGAAGATGAGGTCCAGTTAGCACACCCCAATCAAAAAGGATGGCCTCATTACTTGGAGGGGGTTTTGCGGGAGAAGGAGGAATGCCCCCCAGCATGGTAGATTCTGTATCAACGAGAAAAACGTGGGAAAAATCAGGTTTACTCTCTAGAGGGAGAGTAGGGTCGATCGATGATGGGATCAAATCGACCACATTGGCATTCTTTAGAGGAAGAGTGGGACTGACCAAGGAAGGAACTGGATTAGTCACTTTGACACTCTTCAGAGGAAGGGTGGGACTAACCAAGGAAGGAACTAGATTAGTCACTTTGACACTCTTCGGAGGAAGAGTAGGATTGACCGATGGAAGAACCAGAGCAACCACTTTGGCACTCCTCAATGGAGGAGTGGGATCGATCGATGGCGGAACCAGATTGACTACTTTGGAACTCGTTAGAAAAGGAATGGGATTAACCCATGAAGCAACCGGAGAAACCACTTTGGCACTCCTCAATGGAGGAGTGGGATCGATCGATAACGACATCAAATCGACCACTTGGGTTTCATCCTCCAAGGGGAGAATGGGGTAGACAGGTGGAAACAGATCAACCGTTTGGGTTAGTGGTTCAACCGAGGATGAAACTAGATTGACCACCTGATCAACCGGATTGAACGGGGATGGAACTGGATTGACCAGTCCATCAACTAACGATGGGTTGGGAGAAATCTTATGACAACCGATTGGAAGTTGAATATTTTTCAAAAGAGAAGAAGCCTCGTCCATACGAGGACAAAGGTGAGAATAATGATCACCTTTGCATAACATACAAGGAAATTTGACAGTTGTCTTCTTCTTACCAACCTTAATGTCACTAGTTGACGAGGCATCACCAGCATGTCCATCAGGGGATGATGACGTGGAGGACCACATTTCTAAGACCTTGGGAAGACCAGGGAAATCCCTCAAAAAGTGGTCACCCTTACAAAAACTGCAAGGGAATTTGGGTTTTAGAATCTTCATTTTAATCTTGTTGGCCTCATCAACCCTCCCACTACTATTAACAATAGTTGGTTGCTTGGATCCAACATTTGATGTAGTTGGAGGCTTAGTCTTTTTCAATTTCTTCTTCTTCTTCTCTTTCTATTTCTTCTTCTTCTGATCAATTTGGCTACTCGCTTGAGAGCTTTCACTAGGTGAAGAAGGAGAAATGGAAGGAGACCTGACCAGTGAAGAAGGAGAAAGGTTGACATGAGGTTGATGTGTGGGTGGTGTGCTTACATCTGAAGAACTTGCATTCAAGATCACCGGAGTGGAAAACAACCATACTGGTAACCCAATTGTGAGACCTGGAAGGCTCAAAGTAGCGATGTAAGGAGGACCAACGTTTCCGTAAGAAGGAAAAACAAAGAGGTCCCTTAGAAAATGGGTTCCTTCATTGGTCATTCCAAGAACTGACGCCATAAAAATAAAAATCCAATCTAGATTATGCTAGGGAGAACAAACAACACACACTAAAAATCTAGTAAGCAAGCAAGCAAACAAAACCTTCTCACAATGAGCACACTAGTTGGTGATGAAATCCAATGTAATGGGAACAAAGTAAGAAGGGGTCGAGATAGAGCGGGTGGAAAAGTTACGTTGACGACCTACTTAACAGAATTACACCCTGGTGCAAGCTCCCACACATAATCATGGGTATACCCTCCAAGGATCCCGAGTGAGTCTGGCCAACGTCGATTCCAAGTACCGTGAAGACTTGTCCCTCCATAGTCACCTTGTGTAAAGACCCTAAAGAGATAGGTCACTAAGGTTACCAACTACAACAATGATGCCTGGGGAAACAGTGGACAGTCTGATCCATGCACAAGGGCAGGGTATCTAACCCGAAATCAACTTGAAAGGCTTCCACTCATCATTGTGGGTATACCTTCAAGCGACCCCCATAATACACGCAATCTCTACACCAAGACCAACAAAGTAGGGTGAGTAACTCTACTAGTTTCAATGCGACCTCAGGATTGACCCTTGTGTGAGAAGGGCTTCCCAGGACAAAATGTAGCAATTGGATTTCACCGCTCCCTAACACAAGATCCTATCTTTGTTTGTAGTTTTGGAAAGTTATCTTTCACACCTATTCCAAAGCCCTACAACTAATCTAATGTAGGTTTGCTACCAGAAAATGTAAAAAATGTCTAATCAATTTTTAGTTTAGCGCTTGATTTTTAAGTCTGTTGTTACTCAAAGGAAAAATGGCATGGACAATATGGCGTTTTGACCGACTCGAAAGCTATGCAAAGAGTTGAATATGAAATCTTTTCATTTAGATGAAAGCCATGGTATGAGAAGGAGAAAACATTCATCATTTCATATGCACAATGTCCCAAAATGCCAAAAAAAAGATGCAATTCTACTACTTCAAATGCAAGCATTCAAGGAAGACAATTAAATGTGAAGAAGAATCCAAGAAATGATAGGGAGAAAGAGAAACCACTCAAAACTGTCCCAACAAAAACCCAACTAGAAAAGGCAATTTCACGTTTCTAAAAGAGGTTTCAAGCTCCAATCAAGACAAAACAGAGTGACAAGCATAAAAAACCATCAAGAACCAATCCAAACAACTTCACAAACCAACCATAGACTCTGGGTAAAGAGTACTACAAAACAGGTTGCAAAAGACTAAGCAAAAGAAGGTATTTTCACTCAAAAAAGACAATAGCGCTCCCCTAGAAGGGTGCACAGAGTGTTGCAACGCCCCCTAAAACACTGTAGTGGAGAGTTGGAACTCTTTAAAGGCCTAAAGGGGGGCATTGGTTCTCCCAGAAACGCAAAAACAATAGCCAAAAATTTGGAACAAATTACCCATAATGCATGAAAAAAGGTGAAATTTCTAGTGAAGATAGGAGAAAGGTAATGGATGATGAACAAACAAGAATTGCTTGGGAAAATGACCTCAAATATCAAATGGAACAATGCATATATTCTTGAGTTTCCTCACAAAAGTTTCCACTCAGTGAAATAAATGAGAAGAAAACAATAAGTTGACTCTAAATTGTCAAAGTCAAAGAGTGACTTCAAGGTAAAGAAAAAACATCAAAATTCCAAACAAAAGGTGATCAATTATCAAAAAGGAGAGTGTTGAAGGCCAATATCAAGATGTACTGAGGTTGTAAGACTCCTAAGCAAGTGCCAAAAAAAAGAAATGAACTCAAAGAATGAAACCCTAGAAGATTTTTCATAGAAAAGGGGTAGTGCTCTGGTGTAAAGGGCACCAGAGTGTTCCAATGCTATGTGTAATACCAGCAGGGAGCGTCAACACTCTGGTAGCAAAGGCAGGGGAGTGCCAGGCTCTTAAAGTTCAGAAAAATGACCAGAAAATAAAAAATTCAAGCAAACTCATTCAATCAAAGTAAATATGATGAAATAAAGAGCCAATCAACAAATCTAAGAATCAGAGACACAGTATGGAGAAGGTCAAAGAATGAGAAAAGGCCAATACAAGACCTAGGAAAAGAATCAAAAATCAAAGTTCCTCCCCAGTGGAGTCGCCAATTTCTGTTACAGAGAAATCCCCTTGCGGACAAGTGGATTCTCTCTTGGATACTAGACCCCTATGACCAAGACAAAAAAGTGCTATTGTGGACATTGAATTTCCTTTTCATGAAGCTAAACTATCCAAAGAAAAAGAAGGAAGAAGAGTAAATACCTTTTTATCGACGTTTGTCCTTGCTTGATCGATGATGATCTTGATCTCCAATTTATTCAGAATGTCTTGCAATACAATGAGCAACAACAATGAGACATACTTCCTACTCTACCATGATTATCTTCATAATGGATCTATTAAAGAAATAATTTCATGAAACATACATAAACTTTAAAGGAAACATGCCAAGCATATATTTATATTAATGAAAACAAAGTGAGATGCTTACATCCATGGATGTAGGTGTAGCAACTTCACCAAGCTCTCCTTGTCCAGACCCTTGCTCAAATAATCCACACAGAATGTTGATGCTTCAATGATATCTCCCTTATGAGATCATAAGTTTGATGTTTCACAATGTCTCCATCTCCATGCCAATACCACTCATGAGATCATAAGTTTGGTATCTCCACTCTCTATCCATCTTCACCATGAGAAGGCCTCCTTATATAATCTTGGAGAAACCTAACCACTTGAGAGATCTTTGGGATAAGTTGAGGATTCCTCTCCTTCAGTTGTGGATATTCCCTAAGATCATGCCTTGACCTCATATTTGAATCCAACCAACTTCAGAGATTGAGGGGATTCTTCCTTGATTTATCTCAACAAGCCAAAATTCGCTCAGAAAGGGCAGCGCTCCCCCAAAAGGGTGCACAGAGCGTTTCAACGCTCCCCCAAAGAAGGGTGGGGAGCAGTGGCACTCCCTGACAGTGGGTAGGGGAGTGTTGCCTTCCCAAAATCATTTTTGAGTGGTTTTCTTCATGGCAAATGCTTTGTACTCTTCATCAAATGATTTATCTTCCTAAAACCAGTCTTTGAGGGTGTCTCAAGTGTCCTTGTGATGTCATTAGAGGCACAACATAGGAAAGATGGCAGTATGATGTTTGTGACACTTGCAATACTTGTGGTCAAGATGCAACACTTGCGGACAAGATGAAACACTTACAACACTTGTAATGAAGACACTTGCGACACTATTGAAGTGAGTAATTTTGATGTGTAACAATGTCTCCATCGAACATCTCACATCTCAGATGGATTCTACCAATTCCCGCATTGACAAATTAGAGCACAAATTTAACAACATGGAAGCCAACCTCACAACCCAATTGACCTCCCTCCAGTCTATTGTCAATCAATTGTTGAACTGCCCTATAGGTCCTTCCTCATCAAAACAACCCGATGTTGTTGATTCCTCTCAGTCTCCACATTTTTACTCCAACTCCTTTCATCGTGAACCTCGTCTTCCTCGCGTAGAGGTCAATAAATTTGATGGCTCTAATCCTATAGGTTGGGTAAATCAAATGGAGCATAATTTTTATCTGCATGGTATTACTGACGAGTTGGCCAAAATTCGCTATGTTGTCCTCTATGTAGATCCTGAATGCTGGCAATGGTGGCAATGGAGAACAAATTCATGTCAGGGGCATATTGCCTGGACCCATTTTTTTGTTGAGCTCTATGCCCTCTTTGATACTAATACCCATTATCTTAGTCGTTTGACTAAGTAGAAACACTCAGGCACAGTGGAAGACTTCATCACTGCTTTTGAGAATTTGGCCTTTCGAACAGAGGGCATGTTAGATGCGTTCTTCCGTGAATTCTTTATCAGTGGTCTCAAGGATGAAATCTGATCACATGTTCTCATGCCCCACCCTCTAAATTGGTTGGAAGCTACTCAACGGGCTAAAGAGGCCCAACAAGTTGTTTTTTCCTAGAACAAAAAAACTTCTTTTATTCCTTGGCCTCGATCCGCTAATCCTAACCCCCTTGTCACTCCCCTCAAGGTACAGAAACTAACTAGGGCTAAAATGGTTGAACGCCAATTGAAGGGTCTTTTCTATAATTGTTATGAAAAATATTTTATGGGGCATAAGTGTAAGGAACAAAAATTATTTATGGACATTTCTGAAGATGTTCCTAAAGAGGATGTGACAGTTCCCCTTGTTGAATAGCCCTCCCTTCCGAATGCCACCCAGGAGCTTGTTGGCCCACCTGAAGTTGACCCACTTATTTCCTTTCATTGCCTCACTGGCTTCTTAGCCCCACAAATGCTCAAGATCATTGGATACATTAAGCACATGAAGGTCATCATCCTTTTTGACAGTAGTAGCACCCATAATTTTATTCATCATCACATTGCCCAGGAAACCAATTGTTGTATTCGTGTTGTCAATAATTTTCAAATCATGATAGCCAATGGTGGGTCCATGAAATGTGGTGGCCGTTGTGAAAATGTATTTCTTTAAATTGAATATTACCAACTGAAATATCATATGTTTTCCATTGTTATGGGAGGTTGTGGCATTGTGCTAGGTGTTGAATGGTTACACACTCTGGGTCCCATTCTTATGGATTTTAAGGAATTAACCATGCAATTCCAAGAGGAAGGAAAAAGGCATCAATTCCAAGGTTTCACAACTGGTTCTCCTGAGATCATTAGTTCCCATTGTATGGAAAATATCCTCAAGAAATGCCACTCTGGTATCATTGCTCAACTCCATTCTATTCAAGTCGTTGAGACACCCTATGTTCATTCTGACCTCCAAGATATCATTTCAAAACATCGAGATTTTATTTCCACCCCTCAGGGACTTCCTCCTTATCGTGGTGTTCATGATCATTCCATTCCCCTTGTTCCTGGCAGTCTTCCTCCCAATGTTCACCCTTATCATCACCTCTTTGCCCAAAAGAATGAAATTGAGAAAATAGTGCAGGAATTTCTCCAAGAGGGTGTTATTCACCCTAATACCAGCCCTTATTCTTCCCCTGTGGTCATGGTACTTAATAAATAAGGTACTTGGCGCATGTGTCCCAAATTTCATGCCCTTAATAAGCACACCATCAAGGAAAAGTTCCCCATTCCTGTCATTGATGATCTCTTGGATGAATTGAGTGGTGCTCAGTACTTCACTAAACTTGATCTGCATTCTGGCTACCACCAGATACATATGCAAGAAGCTAACATACCCAAGACTTCCTTTCAAACTCACGATAGTAACTATGAGTTTTTGGGCATGCCCTTTGGCCTGTGTAATTCCCCCTCCACATTCCAAATCCTCATGAATCATGTCTTCCGTCCTTTTCTCTGTCATTTTGTCTTAGTTTTCTTTGATGATATTCTCATCTATAGTAAAACTTGGCAATCTCACCTTTCCCATGTGGATCAAAATCTCCATCTACTATCGCAGCACCAACTTTTCCTCAAACGCTCTAAATGTGCCTTTGGAGCCTCAGAAGTAGAGTACTTGGGCCATATTGTTGGAAAGGTTGGTGTTGGCACAGGGATAGACCCAGGGTTCAATGATACAAGAGCGCACCAACAAAACCCTAACTACCGACCCTTTTGACAACACCTACGAAGCAGATGAAGTCTCACCCGAGGTAAAGGCAGGGGTGGTTGCAAGACTAAAGTGTCTGCAACCTTAGTTGGGACATAGATCTGTGATTATATCGCTTATAGAGAACTTAGCATAGATCATTCATCAATATTCAGTCCTTATTATACTTTGCAAATAGCACATAGCATCGTGGAATTCATTTAGATCTAAGGTATCTTAATACTTAGCAACAAAAAAACAAATCAGATCCAACAGATTAGCACTAAGCATCTTTATACATATCATATCTATTATTCATACACCTCTAATAAGCACAAAGCATAAATAGATCTATCTAAATATATCAAATCACTTAGCAAAAGAAGAGATAAGCACATTGAGTCAAAGCACAAAGCATAACACACAAGATTTACATGGTTCACCCCCACCCTGGGGCTACGTTCACCAACTCTTCTTATTTATTATGGTCAGCCAAGTGGTTACAAGAACAGAGTTGTAGAAAACCTTACTTCGCACAGGACAGAAGATTTGCGCAACTCGTTAGATCCTTCTTCCTTACCTTTCAGCACAAAGCCTTCTATATCTTCACATAGGGACTTGCACTAAGCTCTGCAAGTCTATGCAAAATGCACAAAACTCTCAATCACACAGATCCTTTCTTGGCACTTAGCCTATATCACATAGATACAATACCATTTGACCCTCCTCTTACATTGCCTATCCTTCTATTTATACATACAAAATGGGCCTAAACGTGGGTAAACCCACGGGCCGACATCCCTTTCCCATTACATATTCCTAAAACCCAAAACGGGCCCAAAAGTGGGCCAAGATCCCGTGATCTCTTCTTTGTCTGGTGCTCCATCTCCGGTAGGCTATCAAAGTCCCAAAAACGGTCAAATATGACCAAGTGTTCCCAAAACTTGGTCAAGGGCCAGCAGGCCCCCAACACTCACCTGTGACTCATCCCGAGTCACTCTGGTCTGAGAAATTCTGCCTCGAACGTCTCAAGCTTGGCTCAAGCTGCTTTGACCTGCTGCAATGCTACATCCTCTTGCTCAGTGAACTCCTAGATGAGTGCATCATTGACTGGTCCTTCTAGGCATTGTTCTGGTGTGATGATGACCTATTCTAGCTCAACTCCTTATCTTTCAACTTCGGTGAATAGTTGACATGCCTTCTCTTGCATTGGTTGAAGTCGTTGAGAGACTTCCAACACTTTAGTCTGGATCTTGTGGATCTATTGTTGAGCAGTGCATTTCTCGTGAAGCCTCTTCATCCTTTCGACTCGTGACAAGGCCTTCAGCTACGCCTGTAACGTATCTGCATGCTTCTTTGCTTCTTGGAGCTGCGACTCCAATGTTTGTAAATCTGGATCCTCTGTGAGGTTTTCATACATCTAAGCGCTTCTAGAGCTCAACTGCTTGCACTCTAAGGAAAGGGATTTTATTCTTCCAACTGCGCTGGGAGCAGTTGCCTCTCTTAGGTCTCTAATTTCTTGAGGAGTCTTAGGCATAGTATGAAGTTCTAGGTCTGCGATGTGCTGCTGAAGTTGTTGGATCACTTCTTCTAGTTGTGCCACCTAATGTGGGATTCGTTCTTCAGCTCTCACTTCTATGACTTTTACAGAGCGAAGTGCTCTGTTGACCTGTTCCTTTACTTCTAGCTGCTCCGTGATCAACTGCTCCTTGCTTTACTGTAGTTCTTCTTTCTCTTTGTCCCACTGTGCTTGAAGAGTGGGTTTTTCTCGTTCGACAGCGCAGCGCTACTCGACAAGTACTCCCTATACCTATTTCAAAGCTTGGATAGCTTAAGATGTCTCTTCCTGAGCTCCTCGAAGGCGAGATTCAACTTTATCGTCGATCTGGTGCAATTGGGTTGGCTCATCTCCTGTTTCTACTATTCCTGTTGTCAGAGGCGCAGTGGAGACTACGCGGCTAGACTGGAGTGTCTGCTGCACTCCTTGGAGTTCAATCTCGATACGACTATACATCTTCTCCTGCTTCTCTAATATCTCTTGTGAAGCATCGATCACAGTTGCAATGATGAAATTAAAATCATCCAATGTGAGGGTAGTCCTCATCTTGGTTATAGGGGTTCTAGGTTTCTTTTGGGAGGAAGATTTCAAAGGTGAAACCTTCCTTTTCTTCGATGATTCTTCTTCGTCCCTAGGTGGTGGTACTTCACCTTTCTATTGTTCAATTTCAGCACCTTCTATCTCTTAGCCATCATCCCCTTTGTCTGGTGAAATGGACGCAGTCCTTACAGATGTGTTGGCTATATCCTGAACTTTTGTAGGCTTCTTCGTCTTACTAGGTCCGGGTATATCCTGCGCAGCTTCTGGGTTGTCTACATTGGACAAATCCGTAGGGTTGGCTGGAATAAGGAGGTTCGCCGACCATTCCTTAGTGATCTCTTCGATGTCTTCCTCGGTCAACTTGTAATAGGACTATAACTGTTGTTTGTTCTCATCAGCATGTGTTGTTATATAAATAAAGTGGCGGTCCACGCTGAACTTCATTAAGGGCCGAAACTTGTGGAGGGTATTCGGGGTCATCCGAGGCTTGGATTGGATGGCTTGTTTCAACTGGTTGTAGTAAGTATGGAAGATGACATTGAACTGCCACTGTGTGTTCATATCATTAGAGTACCACAAGGTACTGAACTTCGCGGCCAAAGGTTCGAAGGGCTCGATGTTGAGGAAGGTCACACCTTTCGTTATTGCCCATGCAATGAATGCGATTAGTATGAGAAGCCAACTAAAATGGAACTCATGCCCTTGGTCTTGTGCTTCCCGAAAATCAAGCTCTAGCTAGTTTACAAGTTACTATGCCCAATTCATCTGAAGTCCTTCGGCGCACTTCCTGGCGAGGTCAACAACAAATCCAATCACATGGGTGGGCCAGTTCTTGAAAACTAGCTTGCCTGCAATCAGCTGACATGCAAAGTGCACTGCATCGTTCTGGATAGAGGTTACCTTGTAATCTCACATGCCCTTCTCGACATCGTCGTAAGTCTCTTTGATTGTCTGTGCTAATGCTCGGTCTGAGGTCTTTCCAGGGTAAAATCCTGTGGTTCAGGGCCCTGCATGCTCATCCCTATGATCTAATTGATCAAGGTCGGATCCACAGTGATGCGAAGGTTCAACCATAAGTAACATTTGTGGTAGCAGGATAACAGCAGTTTCACGCATGCGTTTACTTCCTGGTGTCAGCCGCAGTGCGGGATCTTCATTACATTAAGCAGTGTGGACTGCGCGAGGTTCTGGGTCCATGGCTGCGGGATACTCTTCGAATTCTTGCCTTTAGTTCTGGTCAGATACTTATGTGGAGCGAGCATGTTGTAAGCGTTCATGTTGCCAAGGTTGAAGTCACGAAACTTTAATGCTGTGATCTTATCCTGGTCGGCTCAAACTGTGCATATCCCTTTCGGGAGGTACGCTGTGATCAAAGCATAGTCAAAATCTCGGGGCACACTGTCCCAGTTGATGGTTCCACTTAGAGGGGGTAGGTAGGTAGGTAGAATTCTCATAATCATCTTGGCATTCACGATATCCTATCTGTGCTTCGTTCTCGTCTCTGTCACGATTCTGGAAGTTCCTACTCCACGGGTAGTCAATGGAGAAGCTTTGACTCCTCCTGTTGATGATGCTTTCACACCTATAGACATCCTTCCTTCTGACATGATTTTCTTGGTCCTGATATCAGCAAGTACTTCCTTCGCAGATTCTTCAAGTGTGCTAAGATCTTCGGACATACACGCTCGGGGTTAACATCTGGGTCACAATGATCTTAGACACTACACAAGGATGAACAACAAGGGGATGTTGATCACTGTATACACTTGCTAGTCTGTGGGCTTCAAATTATCAGTTGGAAAAAGTGTTCTTCAGGCATGGCACGATGAGATATATAGGCAATCTTGGCAACGGTTTTCTTTGCAATGGGTATGGGACTCATTAATTAGTGTTTTGTCCGTTATGGCGTGGTCCAATGGTCTGGTGATGAGCCATAAATTCTTTTCGATCCATTCGGAGCAGCAGTCGAACGAATATATCGGCCTCTAATGGATATATTGCTTCACCATGGTGAAGTTTTCTATGTCGTTGTTCTGATATCTCGATGAAGTTCAAATTCTGCAAGTTTTCCTTTTGTGAGGCTCCCTCTAGAATCTTCTGTAACCTGTCGATATTAGCTCTCTTTTTACTTAGATTCCTAGCCTTTTTCCCAGTGAGCTTCATCTTAGGGATTCTCTTACCAGTCTGATTCTTATTTTCCTTGGGCATAGGCACTTCACGTTGCTAAGATTCTCTCCTAAGACTCAGAAGAAATACTTCTTCTATATCTGAGACAGATACTTCAATTTTCTATGAGTCTTCTAATGTTCTTGCAGTTTTGACATCTGGGCTTCTAGTGTCAAATAGATTCGATATATTCTCTTGTTCTTCAATCAACTACGCGATCCTTCTGGTCATAAAATCTTTTAACTCTTGTCTCTGTTGTTCTAAGACTTCTTCTTCTTCCTTCTTTCTGGCTTGATCTCTTTCAATCCAAGGTTTTCCAAGTAACATAGTAAATGGGGCGTTGTCCTCAATAAATTTGATAATCTCAAAATCTTCTTCTGTCGAAGTTCCATTGGCATTCGTAGGTATCTGAGTGAGCCTCCCACATAGGTTTACTAGTTTCCCTCTGAATAACCCTATTCCTCTTAATGAAGGGATCCTAGCAGGCTTCCCTATAGCTTCCCAAGTTCTTTCTGGCATAATGTTCACTTGTGTTATTTACCGTTGAGTGTTAAATAACTTAAACAAATGAGCATTATTTACGATATCTTCCATCCAGATGAGCATTATTTACCATTGTTGTCACACCATCTACAGACATCTCATGCCTTCGTATCCCTTGCATATTTTTCCCCATCCGGTACTCTATCACAGCCTATGTTTATTCGGTACTCAACCTGTTAACTCTCCAAGAAACCCTCCGTGGTTGCAGACCAGAGGTGCTTGGTAACTTAAGAAATCAATGTTTTTGGTGTTTTTTATCAAAAGGGATCAATGGGATGACTAAACCAGAGTACAGCATTCAAACATTCAACATGTAAACAGATGAAATAGTGCCCTCGAGAATTGATTTATCAGTATTTAAACATCAAAGGTGAATGAAGAAACCATGTAACCAAACCAGTACAAAGTAGGGCTTGAGAGACATGCAAGAAAC
>JASDQU010735679.1:277209-297753 GCA_032191745.1 Picea mariana
GGGGCTCGCCCAAACCACCGAAAGTCTCCTTTTTGCACCCTTTGAATAAACCAAGTATCAAGAAATTTATTGAAATATGAAAACAAAAACTAGTTGAGCATGCATGCGACCAATAGCTTAGGATATCCTCTACAAAGTTCAACCGAAAAGACGGTTTTACTTTGGGAGTTAACACAACCCTCGACCCTCTATCTGTGCCTCATCTGCTCGAGAGAATTGCTTAAGCTAGCATGGGGGTTGACAGGCGTGAGCACATATTTCAATTATACAAGGAAATAACAGAATATCAGGCTTGCAAGGAGAAATATGAACAGGCAGGGTGGGTGCCATTTTTGGAGAAGTTTAAAGTCCATCACGAGGGAATTTCTCTTGCCTTCACATAGACGTATGATGGAGGAAGTGTGCAGTTTGGAGACATAAAGCTAACAATTACAGAATCAATGATATTAGAAGCTACAGGTCTCCCCATGACTGGAGAAGAATACTTCAAGAGGGTGATCATTGATAGGAAACTCTGTCAGAAATTCCTCAAATTAGAACATAAAGACCCCAATTGGAATAAGGGCATCCCATGAAGCTATGTCAAAGAGGAATATTGGACAATGCTCATAAGTCTGCAGAAATTCCTCACCTGTGAAGGAAGGTATACAGTGACCTTCATTTATCATTTGAAGCTTTTATCACATTTCGAGGGAGGACCACAAATTAATTTTCCCCACTTCCCATGGATGAGTTTAAATAATATGGCGAGAGGGGTGAGGTTGGTTTCCAAGAAACCAAAAACTAGCCTTCATCACCATGGATTAATCAAACTTTTGGTTGTTCATGCTTTAAGGACACAAGGAGGTAGTTGGAAACAATTACTCCAACATAATTTTTCTCAAGGAATATCCAAATCTGTTGAGATACAGGAGGCAGGGATACACAGTGAGGGTTCAAGTAGAAAGGCAAAGAAATACAGAAGAACAACATCAGGAAGTAAAGTAGGCACTGTTACACCCATCTCATCTCAACCCAGTGAGAAATCAGTGACAGAAAAGTCTATCGTAGGGGAATCTACTACATCGAGGAAGAGGAAAGCCACCCAATCCGAGAAAATGAGCCCTACCTTGATTCAAAAGGATAAAAGACAAAAGGAAGACTCTGATCTAGGAGGTTGATTAGACAGTGTTCCTGAAGCAACCATGGAGGTGTCATTAGAACCAACCAACCAAGTAGAGAAGACCCCTGACCTCAATTTACAACGCAAGAAAAGGTCTACACAGTCTAGCTCAGTCCTGCATCCTAAAGACCAACTATCACGGAGTAAGACATGAAAGAAAGAGGAAACAGATCAATAGGATATTTCACGTAAGGAAATTGTCAAACCCCCTCTGGAATCCCCTAAAGAATTGAAAAATATTCTGGAGGGAATTATCCGGTCTTCCCAAAAACTAGTTGGTGAATTGAAAGAAACTGCTAAGGTGACAAGTGGAAATAAAAAGAAACCCGAAAGAGAGAAGGCACAAATTCAAGAACCTATGCCTCGATCTTCCAGGGTAGAAATACGGGCTGGTTAGCAAAAGCAAACCCTATAATTCACAACTCAAGACCTTAAGATGGGGATCAAATCAACACAATAGAAAAAGGTGGCTAGGCCCACAACCGGTGTTAAGATGAATAAAAGAAATTTGTTTGAGGAAACTCCTACCCCTGTCAGCAAATATAAGAAAGTCTCGTTTCCCACACGAAGGACCACTAGAAGCATGGCCAAACAAGCGATAGTTCCAAATATACCTTCACTTCAAGGGAAACCCATGGATATTCCAAGTTCTCCAGAAAGAGGAAGTGGTTGTGGGGTTACAACAATAAGTGAGACGGAAGGGTTGGTAACAGATATGTTGAGGGGTTTGAGAAAAGAAAAATAAGTCTGAGAGGAGGTGACTAAGGAAGCAATCACATCTAGCCCAGACAAGTCCCTAAGAAAACAAAAAATTGGCAGCAGAGGTTGAGAGGCTGAAGCAAGAAGTTGAAGAGTACAAGGTATTGGACAGGCATATCAAGGTAGAGAATGCACAATTGAAGGAACAACATGCAGAGGTCTCTTCCAAAATCAATAAGGTCCTACAATTGATCCAGTACACTAGGGTGATCAAGAAGGAATTGAGGAGTGAAGTTTCTGGTTTTAACATCCTGCAACCTAAGAAATAAAAGAGAAGGATCCAATTTTGCAGAATTTTTGATAATGTTGCATGAGGGCATGCAACACCTTCAGCATGGGGGAAATGTTGAGTCCCTCTTTTGACATATATAATGCCCTATCTTACCTTGTATCTAAGCCTTTTTTCCTATGCTATGAGCCTATACTTGAATATTTTCCGCCTATACACATACCGAATGACCGTGTTCATGTTCACAAGAGGTAATTGATGATTTAAAGCATGTTTTGTTTAACTTTCTTGAATCAATTCGATTAAAGTGTTCTATTTTGTATAGTCCTAATAGTTTGACTCATGAGCAACCTATATGGTACTTGCACTATTCTGGTACTACCAGACATCGTGCAATCTGACACCAAATCCATTCTGGTACCCAAGATAGTTTTGATCCAGTACAAAGTTCTGTATCCATTCTAGTATTGTCTTCTCTGCGTCCATTTCGGTACCAGACTCGCAACTGTGTGTATTCCGGTACCAAAACCTCTGTTTCCAGAATGCGCCAATTGGATCAGTAGGGTGGTGAATATTTCGAGAAGGCAGTTGAACAGAAGCTCCCCAAATCAGTTTTCCAGAATACGAGAGACTCTATCGCTCATGCACTTCGTGTCATGAGGATGGAATCGATTCCTAGAAATTCGATGTAAATGTCAATTCTAAAATCTCTCAAAATGTTTAATTCTTATCTATAGATATTGATAGTATCAGCTTACCTTATATAAGGAATGTTGTATAGGGAGTGGATAATAAGGCATGTAGCGAAGTATGCTATCAAAACCAGACGATACCTATCGTTTTTATGTATGAAGTAAAAGATTGTTGATCCAATTTACCAGTTGAATTAATGCAAAAGATCTTTTAGGTCAATTCTTGAATGTGAGTGAAAATCTTTAGACTGTTACTTTCTTAAGAGGTTCCTTGTTGATTCGGCAAGGGCCCACCACCCCAACTAAGGTAAACCTCCTTGTATACGTTCTGTGTATTTGTGTGGATATTTTATAGTAGTGTGTGTGTGATTGATCTTTAATTTATTTTCAGAGTTCAACATTGAGTTAATCATTTTGGATTGGTGTGAATAATCAGGTGCTAGATTGAATAGATATTTCATTCTCAAATGTTGAAGATGGCCATTTAATTATTTGAAGTGTGGGACTGATATCTTGAGTTTATGATTGCAGTAGATTTAGTATATCAAGGAACCAGAAGACTTTATACCTCATCTTCATGCTCTGTAATGAAATCTCTCAGTTATACTGAATATTCCTTGTGCTGGTTTGTTTGAATCACATGAAGCTGGAGTTGGTTTTGATTTCAAGAGTGATTGGAGTTGATTGCTATTTACTATTTTGATTGTTATAGAAGACCAACTTCTTAAGTTCATCCCTTTAAGTCATGAGCCTGAAATGAATAGACTTGTTTCTTTAGGATAACGTCTCTTTGATTGGTTGTTTGTTTAAGTTTCATTATCACTTTTCTCTTCTAAGTTCAAAGATATTTGAAGTATTTAGAAATCTTATAAACAGAGTTTTTATGTTATTAATTATTTCCTATATACAACAGACTTAGGTAGGTTACCTGTTCTCAGCACATATAGTGTAACAAATCTTTTGATTACGAACCCCGGATTGACATTTAAATGAGTGTAAGATATATATTGAACATATTTGTACACCAACAAGTATGAAAAATGACGTTCTCACTTTTGTAGCAGAATGTGATGTATGTCAACGCAAAAAAGGCGAAACCATCAAACCTCCTCGTACACTCCAACCACTTTCGATTCCACCTACTATTTGGAGGACATCTCTATGGGATTTTTTGTGGGATTACCTAAATCAAGAAATAATTCCATCATCATGGTGGTTGTGGATCATCTTTCCAAGTATGTTCATTTATGTGCTCTTCAACACCCATTTACAACATCAATTGTGGCTCAAATTTTCATGGATCATATCTTCAAGCTTCATGGCATGCCTCATTCTATTTTTTCTGATCGAGATCCAACTTTCACCAGCAATTTTTGGTAAGAATTGTTCAGACTCTAGGGCACCCAATTTCATCTCAGCACTACCTATCATCCCTAGACTGATGGTCAAACTGAAGTCGTCAATAAGTGTTTGGAAACTTATTTGAGGTGTTTTGGCTCTGAAAGGAAAAATCAATGGGCTCAATGGTTACCATTAGTTGAATGGTGGTACAACACTTCTTACCATACAGGTACTCGCATGACTCCTTTTGAAGCTGTATATGGCCAAAAGCCACCTTCAGTTCTCTCCTACATGCTAGGTGTATCGAAGGTCGAAGCAGTTGACCAAACACTTACAGTTCGTGAGGCTATTCTCCATACCCTCAAAGAGAATTTGGTCATGGTTCAGAATCACATGAAGCACAAGCCGGTCAAGTTCGCTTAGAACATCAATTTGTTGAAGAAGACAAGGTATTTCTTCGGTTGTAACCTTATAAGAAAACTTCACTCAAGGCCGAACATTGTCAAAAACTGGCACCCAAATTTTATGGTCCTTATACAGTTCTCAAGCACGTTGGGCAGGTGGCCTATCAATTAGCTTTACCCAATCATTCTAAGCTCCATCTTGTTTTTCATGTCTCTTGCTTAAAGAAGGTGACTGGAACTAAGTTCCAAACTCAAACCAACCTTCCCAATTTAGATGAAGAAGGATCCATCTGGTTGCAACCACAAGCAGTTTTGGACCAGATGGAGTGTTGTCTTCATTAGTGTACCATCAAGGAAGTGTTAGTTCAATGGCAAGATACAACTCCAGCAAATGCCACCTGGGAGCCCGCTAACATTCTGTAGCAATTTCCTCATCTCAAGCCTTGAGGACAAGGCTGATTCTAAGGGGGAGGGCATGTTAGGGACCTAACCTACCTAACCCCTCAAGTGGGTAGAATAATATATTTCCATGTAATAAAGGTCAAAATTAATAAGGCCTAGCAATAAGGAGGAATAAGTCAAATGTAAGAAGACCTAATAGAAGCTTCCGCTTCTAAAAGGATCTTCCTCTAGATTGTTCTTTTGGATAGATAGATATAGTATAAATAGGAATAGAGGGCATGAGAATTTTTTTCTTGGATATTATTGTAATAGAGCTCTTCTCTGCTGGAGGTTGTCGCCTCAAAGAGGCAAGTGAACATTGCTCTCAGTAATCAAAGTGTTATTTCTAGTGTTATTCTGGTATTATTTTGGTATTATGGTGATGTTGTTCTAGTTATATCATTGTTTATCTTCCATTTCTAGCTAATTATTTATGTTCTGCGTACTATTTTATATTTGGAATATTACATTCTTTCACTCTCTCATTAACCATGTTCACATTTTTGGATTTACTATATATAATTTAATTTTTGGAAGAAGCACATCTTGAATATGTTACAAACTTGAAGACATTGACATATATTACATTCCCCAACAAAATATTCATTATAAAGGCCTTGTCTCATATTCAAAGTTCGTGTTCATTTCCTTTATGTTTAGAATTAAATCTTTAAGGGACCATGCAAGCTTAGAAGCATGTTTTGGTGTTTTGGGTAAGGATATCCTTCCTTGGTGTGTCCAATCTTTGAATTGTGCTTATATTGTACTTTTCGGCCAAAGATTTTATTTGGAAGACCTATTTCTCAATCTAGGTCTCAATGCAATATAGCTCATGTGCATTCGAAGTAGTTCATTTGTTGTCTAAGCACCTATATTTTAGCCATAAAGTTTGTTTTGGGTAAGAAAATCCTTTGTTGGGTAAGAAAATCCTTTGTTGACGTGTCAAACCTTATAAGCATGTGTGTGCCACTCCTAAAGATTCCATTTAAAGGGAAGTGTTAAAATTTTATAGTCACTTTGAATGTTTTTGTTTAATTTGAACATTTTTAAAGGATGATGTTAGAGGAGATATCACCAACATCAACATGTAGCAAATTTCCTAACACAGATTTTATTACTTTCCCATCACTTTCCTCTTATAAGCATGTCACACTTTATGATTTCCCACTTAAATTAAAACTATCACGCAATATGTATGTGTGAGTGTGTACACACTTGTTAATGTTTCTCATGAAATTTGAATTAGAATGAGAAATTATAAATTAAAATATTGAGGTTGAGAATGTGTCTAATATGTGAGTTGAAAGCTGAAAATATATATTTGTGTAATTTTGATAAGCAATTTCTTAATTTTTATTAAAAAAATTTTTATCATTGTCTAATTTTTATTCAAATCAATTTATTTAAATTTTATTTTTTATTTAAAAAAAAAAATTATATTAAATGAACTCTTTAAGTTTGAATTTTCAATTATATATATATATATATATATATATATAATATGTTTTATTATCATAAGCCCTAAATAATAAGGATATGAATGTCTCTCCCTCCATCTCAAATACTTTATAATGGCATTAACATGAAACCAACAACATTTATCAAAATTTAGAAAATCTACATTTAAAAAATAATTTAAATAATATGTTGTGTAATGCAAATTCCAAGTATGCTTGGTTTAAGGCTATCTCAAATACTTTATAATGGTATTGACATGAAGCCAACAACATTTTGTCAAAAGTAAGAAAAAAACTATATTTAAAAAATAATGTACTTAATATGTTGTGTAATGTAAATTTCAATTATGTTTGGTTTAAGGATTTTGTTTTGTAGTTTTATTCGTCTTCGTCAATTTATTTATGAATTTAATATTATTTATTTTTAATTATTTGTGAATTTAATATTATTTATTTTTAATTATTTGTGAGTATTTGTTGATACGGGTGAAATTGTCTTCAAAAGGAAGGGTACTCTCAATATGAGATTTTAATTATACTTCACATTGTTTGGATTTTGAGATCTTAATTATACTTTACATTGTTTGGAATAAGAGTCTCAACTGATTATGGTTAAGATACGAGGACTAGTATGAGGGTTGAGTATTTATGATGGAACTACCAAGGAGCAATGAATATAATGAATAAACATATAAGAATGTTCAATCTTGCATATGATTTTTATTTAGACAGTTATTAAAAGGACAAAAATTGTTAACACATACATAAATAAATATATGCAAAGAAAATTTTGTTGCTTTAATTCATTTATGCCCACCTATTCATCATCTCAAAACATTAATAAAAGAGAAGAGCAAATACTATAAAACGACATACATTCATACAAGAAAAGTTTATTCGTGAAAAATGTAATCTTAAAGCATTTCACAATAATTGGGCATTTGCTGGAAGTAGTTCACAGCCAATAACTATCATGAAGCATTGTTTTTCTCTCCATCAAAATGGCGCTATGGGATTCTCACTATTACTTTCAGAAAAAAATTGTTCTCCCAAAAAATTACAAAGTTGGAGAGCCCCTTCTAAATGGATACTCTTTGGCTTATATAGCTGATTTTGGTAACTATTCATTCAGACTTCTTGAATTTTGAAGAAACAGTTACAAACTCTTCAACTTCCACATTTCACTTCTTTCTAATTTATGAAAAATAAAACATGAAATATACAAATTCAAATTGTATCCTATGATTCTCCTTTTCCTTTATCTCTAATGTAGGAAGCCCGTGCTTCATGATAACCTAAGATAGAGATTATCCTGCAGTATAGCAAGGCCTTTAAAGTGATTATGTGGGCTCCTAATTTTTTAGCAAGGGTCTTCATATCTCTTTTCAAGTTGGCAATGAAATCTTGAATCATATTTTGAGGTCTGGTTGGATTTACAAGATGATCATCCATCAAGGGGATGGTTACTCTAAGTGGGGTTCCAATAACCATTTCTCTAACATGCATGTTCTCTTCTAATTATGGTTAAACCTGCTCATCTAGTTTTGGCTTACCCAACTCTCCAATTTGGGGTAGATGACATTTATGGTCAGGATAATGGTTTACTTGTGGAGTTTATCACATATACCAAGTGAATTCTTTAAATCATTTTCTAAATTTTCCCCTACTTACTGACAATTAGCAAGAGCAATGTAGTTTAGCTTGCCTTCCCAGTTAGTCATTTGTGGCAAGACTTCCAAGGAATTCAGATTGTCTTCTTCCCAATGCTTCATCTCGTCCAGACCTTCTCGAATTCTAATAAATTCCATGTTCTTGGTATGATCTTTGTCTATTTTTATCATGATCTGGCAGGATTTCTTCAAGAAAATTTGTATTCCAGCATGCGATTCCTTGGCTAGACTATGGAGCTCTTTTCTCACTACTTCAACACTTATTCTGAATTCTTGGACACTCGTTATGTATTCCTTATAGAATCACACTTATTCCTCCAGAGTCCTTATTCTCTCCTTGTACTCCTTGATTTTCTACACAATATTCTTTAAATTTTTCTCTAATGCATGTCTGAAAGATACATTGGTTAAAGTGATCGTCAAGGAATCATTTGTAATATTATCCACTATAGGTCTTCTTTGTAACTGAGCGCAGAGCCACTCCATGATACATATTTATGAGTGGAATGAAAGGAATACCAGACTAAATACAATAACACAGAGATACAAAGAAAAATAATAGATATCCAGTGAACAATAACTTTTATTGAATAAATAAAATAGGTTGAAACTGTAAAATTGCATAACTAAAAACAACTTGCTTGAATGGTGGTAGTTATCTCTAAGAAGAGATGTGGTTTCCATGCGCATCCGTCTGAGCAGAATGATTACAATGAGGCTCTAGAGGCCTTTTAAACATTGCTCATGAATGTCAAAACCCTAGACATCCAAAAACCTAAACCTAGAAGATGAAACACCAAAATTTATGTGGGCCCCAATGGGTAAGTTGGCACCTCAACTTCCCGGGGTCATAAATTATCCATACGACCTCCTTTTTAGGCACGTGATAGCCCGTTGGAAAGGTTGTTTCTAGAAATACGTCTTATGCCATCAAAATCTGACTCTATTTATAGTTTGATTGTGGCATGCCAAAAAAAACATTGTTTAAGGCCCCAAAACGGCCCTGGAAGTACAGAAATATGTACTGGCATGAAAAATTACAAAATAAGATAGTTGGATTAGGTGGGAAGACACCAATATCCACCTAGAAGCTGTGTAGGTATTTAGATAGCCCCAGAAATGTAGAACCCACAATTACAAAGAATTACAGAAAAATGTGTTGAACTAAAAATTGTCAAGAGGAGCCAGTTGGAATAGGTGGGTGGCCACCAATATCCACTTGGATCGGTCCTCCCCCTTAGGAAGAAATGGTATACATTTCATTGAGTGCCCCCATCAGGTGAGGAAAATTTTGTTGAATTTTTCCCCAGGTGAGCCACATGCCTTGGTGTAGGAGTTGAATGCCTTGATAACTTGATAAAGTTGGATCCTCTATTGGTGAGTGCCCTTGAATTGTGTGTCCACTATATGATTAGTTGATGCATGTTCCATATAGTCAGGGTTGATCTCGGTTGGTTTCAATTGTTCTACGATCTCTGAGGTGTCCAATAATGGTGGAAAATATGGCCGAAGGAGGTCCACATTGAACATTGGGTGCAAGCCAAGGAAGGGTGGATTGTTGAGCTCAAAATCATTTCTATCCATAGCCTTGGTGATAGTGTAAAGCCCATATAGAAGTGGACGGAGCATCCGATGGGGACCTGTAAGGTGCTCTTTTTACAAATGTAACCAGACCTTGTCTCCCACTTGAAACTAGTGTGGTACCCGGTGTTGATCATGGCATTGATTGTACTTAGCATTGGCTTTCTGCAAAATCTCATGGACTTGTTGGCGGATGTGTTGAATCCACTCAATGAATTTGTTGGCTTTGTTGCCTCAGACTGAACATGGGAATATTCTACCTATGTGGTTATAAGAGGTAGTGCAACATTAATGGGACCTAGGGGTTGGAATCCCAACCCCACCTTAAATGGGATATGGTCAATGGATTTATGGAGAGACCTGTTGTAGCTATGTTGAACATAGGGAAGACTCTCATCCCATGTACATGGATGCTTAGAGTTGTACATGAAAAAGCTTTGCACAATCATTCGATTGATGACCTCTATCTGGCCATTGGTTTGGGGGTGGAAAGAAAATTATTTAGTGAGCTTGGTGTCCAAAAGTGACCAAAGACTCGACCAAAATGTTTTGAGGAACATGTTGTCTCGATCTGAGGTGATGGTCTATGGTATCCCAAAATGGACCCACACCCGTTCGAAGAAGAGCTTGGCATTATCTATCGTTATGATGATCTTATTTCAAGGTGTGATAATGTCCATCTTTGAAAACTAATCAACCACCACAAATACACAATCATTGTCGTGCTTAGTGGACGGAAGGCCAATCATGTAATCCATCGAGATAGATTCCCAAGGCCTCTCGAGAGTAGGAATAGGGGTGTATAAGCCTTGCTTCTTTATGGTTGTCTTGGAAATGGAACAAGAAGTGCAAGATCTAGTATACTTGTTGATGTCTTGTCGAAGTTTTGGCCAATAAAAATGTTTCTGTAGAATGACCACAGTTTTCTCCATGCCAAAATGTCCTGCCATCCGACTGTAGTGAGCCTCCCAAATCAGTTTTGCATGCTCGCTTGTGGGAACAAAAAGGTGGCCTAGATGGCATAACATTCCATATTGGATATGAAAATCGGTGACATTCTCTCATGTACCCATGAGTTGATAGGTGGTGGTGAATTCAGGGTCACGTTGATAAAGTTGGGGCCACTCAGATGCCTCATGCCCACAGGAATGGAGTATTTGGGTGAGTGAAACAATCGGAGGATGGATAAGGAAGTCAACAACACAATTTTTTCTCCTTGTTTTATACTTGATGTTGAGATGGAAATTTTGTAGGTATGTGGACCACCTTTTATGGCAACCATTCTATAACTTCCTCTTTGTCTGTAGGAAATGCAAAGGCTTTTGATCAATGTGGATGATTGTCTCCTTTACCAGAATGTAATGCTTCCATTGAAGACAGGATTTCACAATGGAATACATTTATTTTTTATAGGTGGGGTATTTCCGGACAGTATCTGAGAGTGTCTCACTATGGTATGCCACTAGATGACAATGTTGAGTGAGAACTATGCCTACAACATAGTTGGAGGCATCAGTCTCAATCTTGAACTATTGTTGCAGATCCGGTAAGGAGAGTACTAGAGTTGAGAACAAGTGAAGCTTCAGATCATCAAATGCTTGTTTTTGTTCCTACCCCCATGCGAACGTTTCCTTTCCACCACCCTTGGTTACTTGGATGACGGCCCATGAAATATGGGAGAATCCCAACATGAACCTTCGGTAGAATTTAGCAAGTCCCAAGAAGCTCTGAAGCTCGGTTAGTGTGGTCGAGGTTGTCCAGTCATGAATGCTTGGATCTTAGCTAGATCCATGTGTACCCCATGCTCATCAACAATGTAGACCAAGTATTGGACCTTATTCATGCCAAAGGATCATTTTTCCAAGTTGGAATATAGCTTGTGCTGTCGCAGAGTACCCAAAACATGTTGAATATGTTGCATGTGCTCCTCCCAAGTTTTGTTGAAGATGGGGATGTCATCCATATATACCACCACAAAAGTGTTGGTGAAGGGTCTCAATACATCATCCATCAATCTCATGAAAGTTGTTGGTACATTTGTTAAGCCAAAGGGCATGACCAACCATTCGAAGAGACCTTCTTTAGATTTGAAAGTTGTCTTCCATACATCAGTTAGTTCAATGGGACCCTAGTGGTAGCCAGAATTTAGGTCATTCTTGTTGAAGAACTTTTTCCCCTTGAGTTGGTCAAGAAGGCCATCAATTCTGGGAATTGGGTACCGGTTTCTGACTATGATTTTGTTTGATGCTTTGTAATCATTGCAGAGCTTCCAGGTCGCATCTTTCTTCTGCACCATCACAATCAGTCTTTCAAAAGGGGAGGAGAAGGGTCGTATGTGCCCCTTTTGAAGCAGCTCTTGGATATGGCACTTGATTTCATCATTTTCCATCAGCGACGATAGAATGGTCCATTAGGCAGCGATGCATTGGGGGTTAGATCAATTGGATGCTTGAATTGGTAGTGTGACGGTGCCCCGGTGGGTGAGGATAAGATGTCTTTATACTCTTCCGTGATCTCATCCACTTCCTTCTGCTATGTATTCCTTATGTATTCCTTATAGAATCACTCGTTATGTATTCCTTATAGAATCACACTTATTCCTCCAGAGTCCTTATTCTCTCCTTGTACTCCTTGATTTTCTACACGATATTCTTTAAATTTTTCTCTAATGCATATCTGAAAGCTACACTGGTTAAAGTGATCGTCAGGGGATCATCTGTAATATTCTCCACTATAGGTATTCTTTGTAACTGAGTGCAGAGCCACTCCATGATACATATTTATGAGTGGAATGAAAGGAATACTAGACTAAATACAATAACATAGAGATACAAAGAAAAATAATAGATATCCAGTGAACAATAACTTTTATTGAATAAATAAAATAGGTTGAAAATGTAAAACTACATAACTGAAAACAACTTGCTCGAATGGTGGTAGTTATCTCTAAGAAGAGATGTGGTTGCCATGTGCATCTGTCTGAGCAAAATGATTACAATGAGGCTCTAGAGGCCTTTTAAACATTACTCATGAATGCCAAAACCCTATACATTCAAAAACCTAACCCTAGGAGATGAAACACCAAAGTTTATGTGGGCCCCAATGGGTAAGTTAGCACCTCAACTTCCCGAGGTCATAAATTTTGCATACGACCTCCTTTTTAGGCACGTGATAGCCCGTTGGAAAGGTTATTTCAAGAAATACGTATTATTCCATCAAAATCTGACTCTACTTATAGTTTGATTGTGGCAAGCCAAAAAAAACATTGTTTAAGGCCCCAAAATGGCCCTGGAAGTACAGAAATATGTACTAGCATGAAAAATTACAAAATAAGCTAGTTGGATTAGGTGGGAAGACACCAATATCCACCTAGAAGCTGTGTAGGGATTTATATAGCCCCAGAAGTGTAGAACCCACAATTATAAAGAATTACAGAAAAACGTGTTGAACTAAAAATTGTCAAGAGGAGCCAGTTGGAATAGGTGGGTGGCCACCAATATCCACTTGGATCAGTCCTCCCCCTTAGGAAGAAATGGTATACATTTCATTGAGTGCCCCCATCAGGTGAGGAAATTTTTGTTGAATTTGTCCCTGGGTGAGCCACATGCCTTGGTGTAGGAGTTGCCCTACCTTGATAACTTGATAAAGTTGGATCCTCTATTGGTGAGTGCCCTTGAATTGTGTGTCCACTATATGATTGGTTGATGCATGTTCCATATAGTCAGGGTTGATCTCTGTTGGTGTCAATTGTTCTGCGATCTCTGAGGTGTCCAATAATGGTGGAAAATATGGCCGAAGGAGGTCCACATTGAACATTGGGTGCAAGCCAAGGAAGGCTGGATTGTTGAGCTCAAAAGCATTGTTATCCATAGCCTTGGTGATAGTGTAAAGCCCATATAGAAGTGGGTGGAGCATCCAATGGGGACCTGTAAGGCGCTCTTTCTGCAAATGTAACCAGACCTTGTCTCCCACTTGAAACTAGTGTGGTACCTGGTGTTGATCATGGGGTTGATTGTACTTAGCATTGGCTTTCTGCAAAATCTCATGGACCTCTTGGCGGATGTGTTGAATCCACTCAATGAATTTGTTGGCTTTGTCGCCTCAGACTGAACATGGAAATATTCTACCTATGTGGTTATAAGAGGTAGTTCAAAATCAATGGGACCTAGGGGTTGGAATCCCAGCCCCACCTTAAATGGGATATGGTCGATGGAGTTATGGAGAGACCTGTTGTAGCTATGTTGAACATAGGGAAGACTCTCATCCCATGTACATGGATGCTTAGAGTTGTACATGCAAAGGCTTTGCACAATCATTCGATTGATGACCTCTGTCTGGCCATTGGTTTGGGGGTGGAAAGAAAATTATTTAGTGAGCTTGGTGTCCAACAGTGACCAAAGACTCGAACAAAATGTGTTGATGAACATGTTGTCCCGATCTAAGGTGATGGTCTATGGTATCCCAAAATGGACCCACACTCGTTCGAAGAAGAGATTGGCATTATCTATCGTTATGATGATCTTATTTCAAGGTGTGATAATGTCCATCTTTGAAAACTGATCAACCACCACAAATACACAATCATTGTTGTGCTTAGTGGACGGAAGGCCAATCATGTAATCCATCGAGATAGATTCCCAAGGCCTCTCGAGAGTAGGAATAGGGGTGTATAAGCCTTACTTCTTGATGGTTGTCTTGGAAATGGAACAAGAAGTGCAAGATCTAGTATACTTGTTGATGTCTTGTCGAAGTTTTGCCCAATAAAAATGTTTCTGTAGAACGACCACAGTTTTCTCCACGCCAAAATGTCCTGCCATCCGACTGTAGTGAGCCTCCCAAATCAGTTTTGCATGCTCGCTTGTGGGAACACAAAGGTGGCCTAGAAGGCATAACATTCCATCTTGGATGTGAAAATTGGTGACATTATCTCATGTACCCATGAGTTGATAGGTGGTGGTGAATTCAAGGTCACGTTGATAAAGTTGGGGCCACTCAGATGCCTCATGCCCACAGGAATGGAGTATTTTGGTGAGTGCAACAATGGGAGGATGGCTAAGGAAGTCAACAACATGATTTGTTCTCCTTGTTTTATACTTGATGTTGAGATGGAAATTTTGTAGGTATGTGGACCACTTTTTATGGCAATCGTTCTATAACTTCCTCTTTTTCTGTAGGAAATGCAGAGGCTTGTGATCAGTGTGGATGATTGTCTCCTTTACCAGAATGTAATGCTTCCATTTAAGACAGGATTTCACAATGGAATACATTTATTTTTCATAGGTGGGGTATTTCCGAACAGTATATGAGAGTGTCTCACTATGGTATGCCACTAGATGACAATGTTGAGTGAGAACTATGCCTACAACATAGTTGGAGGCATCAGTCTCAATCTTGAACTATTGTTGCAGATCCAGTAAGGAGAGTACTAGAGTTGAGAACAAGTGATGCTTCAGATCATCAAATGCTCATTTTTGTTCCTGCCCCCATGTGAACATTTCCTTTCGACCACCCTTGGTTACTTGGATGACGGCCCATGAAATATGGGAGAATCCCAACATGAACCTTCGGTAGAAGTTGGCAAGTCCCAAGAAGCTCTGAAGCTCAGTTAGTGTGGTCGGGGTTGTCCAGTCATGAATGCTTGGATCTTAGCTAGATCCACGTGTACCCCATGCTCATCAACATTGTAGACCAAGTATTGGACCTTGTTCATGCCAAAGGATCATTTTTTCAAGTTGGAATATAGCTTGTGCTGTCACGGAGTACCCAAAACCTGTTGAATATGTTGCATGTGCTCCTCCCAAGTTTTGTTGAAGATGGGGATGTCATCCATATATACCACCACAAAAGAGTTGGTGAAGGGTCTCAATACATCATCCATCAATCTCATGAAAGTTGTTGGTACATTTGTTAAGCCAAAGGGCATGACCAACCATTCGAAGAGACCTTCTTTAGATTTGAAAGTTGTCTTCCATACATTAGTTAGTTCAATGGGACCCTAGTGGTAGCCAGAATTTAGGTCAATCTTGTTGAAGAACTTTTTCCCCTTGAGTTGGTCAAGAAGGCCATCAATTCTAGGAATTGGGTACCAGTTTCTGACTATGATTTTGTTTGATGCTTTGTAATCAATGCTGAGCTGCCAGGTCCCATATTTCTTCTGCACCATCACAATCGGTCTTTCAAAAGGGGAGGAGAAGGGCCATATGTGCCCCTTTTGAAGCAGCTCTAGGATATGACACTTGATTTCATCATTTTCCATCAGCAAGCGACAATAGAATGGTCCATTAGGCAGCGATGCACTGGGGGTTAGATCAATTGGATGCTTGACTTGGCAGTGTGACGGTGCCCCGGTGGGTGAGGATAAGATGTCTTTATACTCTTCCACGATCTCATCCACTTCCTTCTGCTACAAAGAGAGGCTCTATGTAGAGGTCATGGATGTGGCGGAGACCTTCTTATTGTTGCAATCACGGATCAAAAAGAAGATGAACTTCTCGGTCTATGAAATGACCTTACTGCATTTCTTAGCAAAGATTAAAGAAATAGTGGTAGGCGGCGCTACCTCTGGTATCATGTACGATTGTCTATTCAAAGTAATAATAACATTGTGGGGTCTAGACTCATACATAACATATCGCTTCCACAAATATGGCTAGCCTAAAAGAACATCACAAACTTCAAGGCGAGAAATATTACACAATACCTCAACTTTGAAGATCTTGATGTTGTAGGTCAAACAAAACTATTGGATGATGCATATATCTCGTCCTTGGAAAATCTAGCCAATGGTGTAGGGTTGCGGGTGAAGTGCTATCAGTAGGTCCAGCCACTTGATGACCTCTATTGAAATCAGGTTCTTCTGACTGTCACTATTGACAATGAAATGTAGCGAAGTCCCCTTTACCCACATATGTGAGTGAAAGAGGCATTCCTATTCCTCGATTTCTTCTAGTTCGATTGGTTGTACTTTGGTGGTAGCGACAGTGGCACTGGGTTCGACATCGATGATCTACTTCCCATTTTCTCAATTTGATTCGTAATCAAAATCTTCCTCTGACTCAAAAGCTTTCAACTCAGCCACCAATGACTATTTGGAGTGACATTCTTCAGTGTTGTTCCAAGGGATTTTATGGTATTCACACCATTTTCCCATGTCCTTCTTCAACTTTTCATTACCCTTCTTGGGTTGTAGCTTGGATTGGTTGTTCTGAGAGTGGCCATTTTTCTTTGTCCCTTGTTTTTTGGGTTGGGTCTACCTTTTCCCTACTTCGGCTATGAGGATTTTGCAGATCCAAACTCTCGCCTCTTTTTCTTAAATTTTTGCTCGATCTTAACAACATATCTATAAGCCGCACCTAATGATGTGATGTCCAGAAACTCCATTTTTGTTTGAATGTATCTATGTAGACAACCATGGTATTTGAGCACCATATGTCATTCAAAGTCTTTGATACCCAGTTTGGTGTGCAGGGTATGGAAAATATTAGTGAAATATGGTACTGTCTGGTCCCTTTCCTGATGCACCGTGGTCCATCTTGCATATTGGTCCTCGTAGCTTCCAACAAGGTAGTATTTTTCTTTAATGGCATCCCTGAAGGAATCCCATGTGGAGGTGACCGCAAATATTGCATATTCCTCTATGGCCTTTTTCTCAAAGTAAGTATTCCAACATTCCTTAACATGGGGGACGACCTTGATGAGTGCAAAATTAATATTTTCCCTGTCTGAAAAATTGTGGACCGAAAAATACCCTTCGAGCAGATTCATCCATTTATCTACATTATTCTCATATATCATTCCTTCAAATAATGGAATATCAAAATTTACTTGTACCTTGAAGGGGGTTTCATGGTCGCTTGATGAAGATGCATCTCATGTGGGTATCCGCTGAAGGATCTGTGCAAAGTGTTCCATCATTTTGTTCATTTGTCGTGCAAGGGCTTCCTCGAGAAAATTTTTAAAAGGATCTCCTGCTCCATCATATTTATTCTCGTCCCCCATAGGTTTTTGTCGGGCTTGGCATGGTCAATATTGCAAAGGCTCATCTGGTTCGAGTCCCAACTTCTTGTACCTAGATCTTGTCGGCGACATGCATGAAGATAAATAAATGAAGAGCAGACCGCTATGATACCAATGATCCAGGTTTATGAGCGAAACGAAAGGAATAATAGGCTAAATACAATAACACAGAGATATAGAGAACAACAACATATATCCAATGAACAATAACTTCTATTGAATAAATGAAATAATTTGAAACTGTAAAACTACAAAACTGAAAACAACTTGCTCGAATGGTGGTAGCTATCTCTGAGAAGAGATGTGCCTGCTACAGACATCCGTCTAAGAAGAATGATTACAATGAGGCTCTAGATGCCTTTTTAACATTACACATGAATTCCAAAACCCTATACATCCAAAAACCTAACCCTAGGAGATGAAACGCCAAAAGTTGTGTGGGCCTCAATGGGTAAGTTGGTACCTCAACTTCCTGGGGTCGTAACGTTTGCATATGACCTTCGTTTTAGGTGTGTGATAGCCCATTGGAAAGGTATTTTCAAGAAATACACATTATGTCATCAAAATATAACTCCTTCTATAATTTGACTGGGTAAATCCAAAAAAACATTGTTTAGGGCCCCAAGACGGCCCCAGAAGTACAAAAACATGTATTGACATGGAAACTTCCAAAATAATCCAGTTGGATTAGGTGGGTGGCCACCAATCTCCACCTAGAATCTGTGTAGGGATTCAAACATCCGCAGAAGTGTAAAACCTACAATTACAAAGAAATACATAAAAATGTGTTGAACTAAAAATTGTCAAGAGGAGCCCATTGAAATAGGTGGATGGCCACCAATATCCACCTAGATCACTCCAACAACCGATAACCTTATGATTTTCTATTGTATCATTTTTCCTAATATTTTTCGAATAAAAAAGAGTTCATGTTGGATACCTTTCGATATTTTGACAGTGTGTATGCCCCCAGCCCCAAATCCCCTAATGGGAAATGTCCTTTGATAAGGGGGATATCCGAGGATGATTTTGGGATATCAGTGTCCACAATATCTAAGCTTTCTTCCTCTTCTTTTTTTCTCTTCATCTCTTCTTCCTCTCTTCTCTTTTGTGCTTCTTGTTCAGTTGTAGCTTTTGATTCTTTCTTTCTTTGTTCTTCCTCGGCTGCAACTTCCTCATATTCTCTCTTCTTATGTTCTTCTTCTTCTTTCTTCTTTTGTTATTCTTCTATTGTTGTTGCTAATGCTTCATATTCTTTCTTATTTTGTTCAACTTATTCTTCCTTCTTCCTCTTTTGCTCAGTTTCTTCTACTTCTTCTTTCTTCTTATGTTCAGCCTCAACCTTTGATTTGTTTTATGCCTATAACTTCTTATTTCTTTCCTCCTCTACAGCTCTAGCTCTCCATTCATCTTGTATTATGCCTCCATGTTTGGAGTTTTCTCTCCTTCTAAAAATTACTTCATCATATGTTTTTTTCTCTTCGGTGGATCTCTTCTTCCTCCCAGTTTTTAGATTCATAACTCCATTGGTACTTTTAGTTTTTACAGAGTGTGTTATTGATTTTTTGAGGGTCATGCCTATGGAACCTTTCTCGCCAAAGTGAAAAGAGGATAAGGTGTCAACTTCTACCCGGGCCTCCTTAAAATCACTCAAATAATAGGTACCAACCCAGAGTGATAGTACTAGCCATATCATTTTCTTGTCCCTATTCAGAGTTGCACCTACACCATGTATCACAGTTTGGTAGGCTATCTCTTGCAAAACTAGCCTGCCAAAAAAAAAATTAGGAAGCAGATGAGGGGCTTTGGTGGCCCCATAGACTCTAATATACATTTCATATTCAAGTAGATATTAAACTTATGCTCTCCCTATGACATCCTGGGCTTTGTCTGACATGTAGGGTGCAGATGCATCGAATAGTAATTAGAATAAGAGAATTAAGAATTGGTCACAAATTCATTGATACTCGGAATTGCATTTATGTTCCTAGAGAATTTTGGATTAAACATGGATATGAGGTTTACTTGGCTTCCAAGCCCAACCCATATCCAGGTATGCATGAACCAAGCACATTATATCCAAAAAATATGAAGACATATGAAAGTTGGCTTATTACCTAGGGGGCATGTACTTTGCGGCTATGTAACATCCAGTTCCACTGATCACATTTTATATACTCACTTATTCTTTGAGGACAATCGCAAGCAAGTGATCTGGTTAAAAAATGGTACATTATTATTATTCTTGGTTTATGAGGTATGTTTTGTTGAGTATTGAGATTCATATTTTATATATTTGATGTATAGTATTGACAGGTATTATGATGAGGTTTCCTAAGTGTGCAGGAAACGTGACATGGTGAGGATGTTGATGGCATCGACATACTTCCTTGGACTCTGTATTGAGTCTACGAGTGGAATTTTATTTTGGTTTGAGTACTTGATTTATACGCATATATATTTGATGATGATTTAGTATAGACTTCATGTATATGATTATTGACATTATCTTTGTTAGTGGATGCAATCTGGTGATGCTTGCTAATCCAACTCAAATAAGGAGTAAAGGGGTCATACACAGATGCCATATGGATGAGAGAGAGGTGTGGAAACATCCCTTTCACAACCTACTGTTGGTCACTATAATTGCTTAATTAATTCAAACAATCAAGTGTTACATAAATTGTCAACCCAGGGAAGTCTGTTTATTTCAAAGATAACCACACACTATATATGCTCAATTCCAAAAGCAACTTAGAGTTGTAGTAAAGGAAACTATATTAATCGTACTT